>SKCR01000840.1:0-28706 GCA_019454045.1 Zanthoxylum bungeanum
TTAAAACACACAAGATACTCTCTCCCAAATTCTACAAGAGAACTTTGAAAGAAAGCATGAATAAAAATGAGAGCTGAACACCTCTATTTATAGTAGAAGTGCTCATCTCTCAATTATTAATTACAACTTTCCAAATCAAATATAAATAACAAACGTTTACTAATTTATTTTTTTCTTTTTCCTTTTTTGACTTTTTGTTGATAATTTTACAAACATGATCACAAATCCACCTAAAGTGGATTATGGCTTTTCAAATATTTTTTATTTTTTTTACTTTATTTTCTAATAATTAAAATTACATACAACAGACATTGATGTCTTCACCAATTTCGACCTTGAAAACCTCTGAACTAAAAATTCTTATATACAGTAAAGTTGTAGATATTGACTCTTATTTCATCTGGAATAGGAATCGGCTCAATCCGATATCAGAGTAAAACGTTATGGCTAAATTATGAACATTGCGCAAAGCTGATATTTCAGAAATTGTACAATGTTAGATTGCCCTTTCAAGTTTCCGGCCTCCAAAATCGAAATGTCACGTCTATTTTTCTAGTTAAGCATCCAAGGTATTAGTTCACCTACATAAGAAATAAAAATCATAATAAAAATTTATAAAACATAAATTTAATTATTATTTTATAATTGTGCAAAATTAAGGAGATGAATGAAATTATAAGTGTAAAATGATTAGTTTCTATTTTATTAGTTGTACACTTTTTAATGTTCATAATGTGTTGTCACAGACAACCAAAAATAAAACCTAAACTCGTAAAAAAATATGTAAAACATAATGTGTATCCACATATCCTTTTGGAATGCATATGCCCACCCCTCAACTTAGAGCCCAGTAAAGAGAAAAGCCAGTAAAGAATAGCAATTGAGAGATTAGATGAATCACGAGATGGCTAGACAGCCAATTCGATGAGTCCAATGAAACATAGATAAGAAGCATCAGATAGAATATTTCGAAGCCACAATAATTTGTGCTAAGTCTAGAAGCCACCGTTGAATTAAGGAACCGTTAAAGAAGTAAAGAATTAGAAGTACGAAGGGACTAGGGAGAACGACTCTCAGGAATATAGTGAACAACTTATAAAGAGTCTTATGGTATTGAGAAGGAAAGACTAGGTAGAGAGTAGCACCCGAACCAAGAAATTTAGTAGAGATGTCATAAGCAATCGAAGTTTATAGAGTTTTCAGAAGAGTAAAGAAGTAAGGAGTTCAAGGAACATAAATAAGAAAGAAACCTATGTAGCAGAGATGGACCTTGAAAGTTGCCTCAAGATACTCCCATAAATAAGTGAAACTATAGTGAAAGAAGACAGGAAAATGAGACCTTCAGACGTAGTTTAAGAACAAAATAAAAGTGAGAGACAACTCTAAGTTAAAGAGTTAGGAAAGAAGTGGTTCAGATGGAGTGGTACAGAGACAAAGTAGAAATCAAGTATTGACTGAGATACAAAAGAACCAGTGTCAGACGAAAGAAGAGGATAAAGTAGGAGATGAAAGAATACTAAGGAAAAGGTTTGTAAGTAAAGCTGTCAAGGTGCAATAACGGTAGGAAAGAATACCTGGTAAGTAAATACTAAACTACGTAACAGCAATTTCCTCGGCATTGAAATGAAACCAAGATTATATTATATTTTAGCATGCGTAATTTACAAGAAGTACCCAGCCCTAGTCTAAGTTGACCAAACCACTAGGGGTTTGAGACGACCTAAGCCACAAATATGGGTGGTTTGGTAGATTTGTATCATAGTATGGAATCGAGAAGATAAGTTATCGCAAAGTTGCAATTACCATGGTAGGTGAATCGTCAAGGTACATAATATTTACATGTATTTGAGTAACGACCCTTGACAGTCATAGACTATGGAAAACAAGTTGGTGTGCAACACCGTAACTAGACTTACAGTAGCAATGAAATTAAAGGTATGACGAAAGCATGAAATATAGCTAGAACCGAATCGCCAGCTTCCCCGTTTATAAAGAAGTGTGATTTAAGCAAAAGCATACATACAGTTAAGCTCCCATATAAGTTACCAGAACCAACCTCCTTAGTAAGAACCCATTGGACGAACAACAATAGTGGACAAAAGGTACATAAAGAACCCGACCCTGCACTACAAGGTCCTTAGTTATGTATAATAAGTTAAGAGGGCGTTGAGTTCTCAGCAAAAAGACTCATAGAATATATCTTCTTATGGAATAGATATAAGAACTCTAAACAGTCAAGAAATAGAAGGTGTGGACGTAAACCACGAACCTAGTACCATTCAAAATTAATAGCTCATGTGGGGAATGCGCTGGAGTAAGTGGAGTATAATGAAAGATCTGGGATTGAGGCTTCCTTTAATAAACTATAAGAGCTATAGCATGATCGTAATATAAAGTAACCAGCAGGGAATTTTATGGAAACAATCTGAGGAGTTCCCTCTCGATCTAAAGTTTAAAAGTATCAGGCATGAAACAAAAATTAAGATAAGAGAAAGATTAAGGCGTGCTTATTAGAAAAAGGATGAATGATCAGTTTAATGGAGATATTAGTCATTAAGTTGTGGTGAACCCATTAACGTGAGTTAGTTTACAGTAAAGTAAGAGTTCACAGACAAACTAGTGTACAGCTTTAGTTACGACCTCCAAGTCATGGCATCCTAAGTTCACCATGATCATCACATTGTCTTGTGGCGTGATAATAGCACAGGAAAAATTATCTGGAAGTGCAGTTAATGAAACAAATGCAATGGGTATATAGTCAGTTAAAGATGGTGGTTTACTTATGGTAAGATCCCAAGTTTAAAGAAGATTTGAGGACGAATCTTATTTAAGGGGGTGAGAATTTGTAACAATCAGAAATTTCAACAACTGTTACACAGTGGGATGAGTGTCACATAATATAAATCATGTTTGGAAACATATACCCTCGTGAGATGACTTTGGGAACAATCGGTAAGTCTTTCGAGAATCCGATATTAGATGCTAAGATATTCTACTCCGGACAGCTAATGGTATTTGGGCTGTAACTTTCTCATAAGAACTCTGATTCTTATGAATTTTATATCGTAAAAATTTAAGATCGAGACCTACAACGTTCACATTGAACGTTTTTCCAAATTCGAATTAGAAATGGGCTAAAAATGTAGATAAAAATTTAGATGAATAGTAACTTGAGACCCATATAGAGAATTCCACACTTTTCTCAAAATTTCTAATTTTCTTTAAACCAAAATATTGCCAATTAGTCAAATTGGCTCCTACTATAGAAAACAGGAACTATTCATTAATCTTCAACAATTGAAGAAGGAAAAAAGAAAAGAGGAAGAAGAAGAAAGAAGAACGAAGAAAGAAGAAAGAAGGAGAAAGAGGAAAGACGGAAGAGGAAGCAAGTGCCAAATACCCATTCCCAAAACAAGAAGAAGAAAATCCACCATGGAAAGCTTGAGAAGTGAAGGAAATCAAGGAATATAAGGTAAGGAAATTTTTGACCCAAATATGAAATTATGAAATCTTGATGATATGAAGACATGTTGATGTTAGTGGCATACTAGGAATTGCATTTAGTGAGGAAATGAGCATGGAAATTGATTGTATTGAGAATTATCCAATATTTGAAAAACTCTAACAGTTGAGCTAGAATCAGAACAAATAGATTAAAGAATTGTTGAGGATGTTAAATTGGCATGGAATATATGGATTTGAAGTCTATTGTAATTGTTTGTATGATGATTTTGATATAGAGATGTTGGTGATGTATTTGGGGAAAGATAGGCCTTAGAAAACAAGTTAGAATCATGGAATTTAGGCTCACGTCGCGACGCAAAAGGGTTTCGTGTCACGACGCGAACTGGAGATTTTTACATAATGGCTACTGGATTGTACGCGTCGCGACACACACTGGAAATTTCAGGCAATTCATTTCTGGAATCAAGCGCATCGTGACGCGCATTGCCTTGCATCGCAACGCGAAGCGTAATGTCGTACGTCGCGACACGAAGACTAGAATTTCCCTAAAATAGTTTCAAACCATCCTAGTTACATCCTAGCGTGTTAGAGACCACCCTTAGGGTCTCGTATCAGTTCACATGCATACATTACATCTTATTACAAGCATGATATACCAAGTGACGATATCACGTACTAGAATTGAGAAGTTTAACTAGTTCCGAAACTTATCTCATGGTTTATAGTCTAACTAGGTTACCGCTTATAGACCATTGCAGGAATTGCAATTTCCTTCGATGAAGCGGTATAGCACCAGCCAGATTCCAATCTATGAGTGGACATTTTCCCTTTAAAGTTGATTTTCATTTTATTTTTATTATGACAGACTTACTTTTCACTTTTTGGGTGTTAGCCAATTTCATTATCAGTTACATTTTGATTAATATGTTTTGAGAAATGCTATTGAAAAGAAAATGTTTTAATACGGTTTTGAGATGCAAAACATGAGTTTTGAGATTTTCAGAGGCATGAGGGAAAAACCAACCTCCGTATGTAACTTGATTCAGATATATAATTGACGGACAACACATGTGCACATGTAGAGGACTAGGGGATGGCGATACGTAACGCCCTCAGATCCTAGTTCAGGACTAGGGATGACAGATGCATCTAGATCATAGTTTCAGAGCTTGGAGGGTAGTATAGATCCGCACCCCCAGTTCTAGTTCATTGCCTTGGGGGATGGCGATACGTAATGCCCCAAGACCACTAGTTTCAAGGTCAAGAGTGGTATGTTTTGGGGGACGGTGATACTTAACGCCCCAAATTCATGGATTTGCACTCCTGGATCTAGTTAGACGTTTGGGGGGACGATGATACGTAACGCCCCAATACGTAAGGTTTTCAGAGACAGTTACAGATTTCAGAAATAGTTTTCAGACATAGTTTTCATAAATGGTTTTTAGGAAAGAAAGTTTTTAGAAAACAACAGTTTTATAAGAAACTACCAGGAAAGATAAGTTTTACAAAGAGATTTCAGATGAGACTTTCAGAAAAGAGTTCAGAATTCTTAGACAAGAAAAGAGTATTCATACAAAGTTATTTCTTGAATTTTGGTTTTAGAACCAAATGTTTTCATTATAGTATTTCAGTTTTTATTTTAAATCGTCCACTCACTTAGATCGGTCAAATGATCTAACCCCACACTCCTAGTTTCCTTGTTTTGCAGGTATTCTCGGAGGATGAGCTCGGGAGGATGGATACTGATGCAGTCACTAGGGTATGGAGTCCACCAGGTCAAGTCAGGAAGAGTGAAATTCCATTTTGAGTCTAGTCGAAGTCATGTATTAGTCTTGGGTTATGTGATAGTCATTGTAAGAAAGTGTTATTAAGTATACAGTTATTAATATTGAGTTTGTAATTCATGTTGTCGAGTTTGGACGTTGGTCCCATACACAAGATTTTGATTGAGAAAATAGTAACATTGTAGTTTATAGTTAGAAAGCCAGAGGCTCAAGGGAATAGTACGGCCTATTCCCTGCCGGTAGCATCTCCCAGATCATTGATGTTACATATAAATTATTCTTAAAGTAAATATTCCTAGTCGTTGGTTTTGGAATACAGTCAAATTTCTATAACTTAGAAGACTAGCACATGTCGTATATTGGAATTGGAGTTCAAATGGTTTAACCCGATGTACCATAATCTTTGGAAGCTCGTATAAATATTAAGGTATTAAATAGAGCGAATACTAAATGACTCACATGGGATTCTTGATAGTTGGAAGTACACACCACCGTCAATAAGAATCTTTTCGAGTCGAGTAGCATATGGGATCCTTTGACTATATGATAACATTGATTATGTGTGAGATCATCCACACTTACATGCCATGTATGTCCGAACCCTTTCCTAGTCTGGCCTCTAGATGTTCGATGGGTGTGGACTCATACACATGTTAATCAAGTACGTATCAAGATAAGATCCGTCGGCCCGTATGTTTACCATAAAGGGTTTAGGTATCCATGTAAGTAAGTCACGATTATTAAACCTTTGGCCAAAGTCGATCACCTAGGTTGAATCGCATATATCAGAAATGATTTCTGATTAGTTGTAAATGTTAGGGTTGGTGCGTAGAGTGCCAATCCAGATCGTATATATATCCGATTCATAAATACGAGCAATTCTATTTTCCATAACATTACTAATTCAATGGTAGAACCCTTGTCTTTTATACATTTATTCGATCTAATTACGATTAGATATCTGATTATGATTAGATCGAAACTAAATCTGGTTTAGTGATACAAGTATATTAGACAAAGACCATATGATTTACAATACAGTGCGTAGTTACAATGTAGTTTGTAATTGACATTGGGAAGCGCACTATAAGATGTATATCTTTAAATAAAGTTCCTGGTCAAAATTTACTAACACGGGTCGATTAGTAAAATCCGCTGAGACTAGTACATGTCGTATATCGTGACTTGGTATGATGGTTTATCCCAATGAACCATGAGTCTCGGGAGACTCGTATAGACATGTAGGTGTTTATTTGATAAACACTGAACGACTCACTGAAGATTTCCTAATAGATGGTATACCAACGTCAATATCAATCTTCTCGAGTTGAGTGAGCATAGTGGTCCTTCTGTTGAGTGAGGAATGAACAAAACCGAGCGCAGCGGAACCCACCCGAGATCAAATCCCGAGCGAATAATTTTATTTTATTTTTTTTATTATCGGCAGTCCTAAAACAGTGGCCAATTTTTATTCAACTTACAATTTTCAAATGCATTAAAAAGATTTTCCATGCATTAAAAATTACCATAAGCTAATTAAAAAATTTCAACACACTTTAATACATTTATCAACTTTTGATAAATCATTCAAGCTTACACAAATTAATTTCCAACACTTAAAAATTAATCTAAGTATCACAACAATTTCCAACACTTGAAAAATTACTCCAAGCATACAAAAATTAGTACATCAACTATATATTAATTCTTCCAACACTTGAATGCTTCAAATCCTCACATACATGCTTCCAATTAACCCAACAAATCCACAAAAAAATTTCTCAACTATAATCATCAATAAATCAACAATAAAATTTAGAAATTAAATTTTACCAACAAGGTTTCAACCCTTGCCAATTTGTTGAATCTTTGCCTCTAAGTTTTTCCAAATCCTCCAAGCTTTGAACTCCTTCAAACTCCACCAAATTGAGCTTTCTCAAGAACTAGTCTTGGTGATCAAAAGGTGGTTTGATCACTCAAGAATGGCAACCGAGATTTCCCCAAAATCAACTCTTAAACCCTAGGAAAAATCAAGAACTTCAAGAACACAATTAATCCTTAACACTTAAAGATTAATTTCCATGGTCTTGATGATGGTTGGGTAATTTTTGGTGAGATTTTTTGGCTTGATTTTGAGAGCAAAACAAAAACAAAACAAGTAGCCCTTTTGTGTTCAAACTCTCGGCAGTAGCTTGCAAAAAAAAGGGGTGTTGTTCCTTTTTGTTTTGTTTTCGGCAGAGAGCAGAGAAGCATAAAATGGTTCAATTAAATTTTTATGTATTTTGGTTCGGCAGAGGCTTAAAATAAAAAGAGGGAAAGTCATTTTGCTTTTGGTTACATTTTTGTTTTTTATTAAAATTAATTAAAGAAAAACAAAAAACAAACCATAGCCATTAAATTAAACCATGGTTTAATGGCATCTTCTCTCTACACCACATATTTCAAAAAGTAACTTAAGCAAGGTTAAAATTAATCTCACCAATTTTAGTAATTAAGTTACCTTTATGAATCATTTAGTTACTATAACCAAATAATTCAATTTGTTTTACTATAGTTACTTTAACTAATTAAAACCTTTATTTGCATAATCTAAGTAATTAATATTATATATTAATTTAATAATAAAATTAATTCACAAAGTAATTACTAATTTAATGTTAATAGAATTTACATTTATTATACAATAAAATTATATCAAATCTTGATATAAAATTAATTAATTCAATTCATCTCATGAATTATCGGATTAAACAATTTAATCCTAACAACCCAAAAATACTTTGTCAACATTTGACGAGAGGTCGCCCTAGTGCTCAACGAGTAAACTCAATATAATGGAACTCTCTAGGCTAACGTTCGGTTGTTACTTATATATATACTTATATATCTCATATATATATATATATATATATATATATGAAGGCATGCCCACCTACAAATCATGACTAAAACAACACGACACGTCGAACCATACAAGTCGAGGTTAAAACGCTAATGTATAATCCTTTCGTCATTACTGTTTCCAATTGAGTAAGGTTATAGTTATACTGTCAAAACCTTATCTACTCAATATATGAAACTTTTCATCCTTATATTCCATTAATAAATAATATATGCAAAACTCTTTTCAATATTATTTATAATGTCAAAGAAACAATTTTTTCGACGTACTTTTGGCCAAAAGATTTCCGGAATATACTCTGAAAAATTTTTGGGACCATAATCCAACCATATGGACTAACGAATCTTCATCTTAACACACACCGATCTTCGTGAGCATCGGTCTATACCTAACAGTCATCCAGAGGCCAGAACATGAAAGGTCTCTGACATGCATGTTATCAGGCATAGAGGATCACTCACAAGACCACCGTGGTGTCTCAAGTCAAAGGACCACAATAACTACTCAACTCGAAAAGACAACTATTGACAGTTTTATGAAATATCTATTAGTCATCTTTTATGAGTTTGTTCAATACTCATTCAACTAATTAATATATGCATTTCTATACAAACTTTCGCTAAGCTCATAGTCTGTTGAGACAAACCATATGTCCATTACATATATAGACAATGCACTAGTCTTACCAATATAATGACCGACCCATGTAAATATATCTAGACCAGGAATAATTTATATTTGAGAGAATGCATGATATTTCTCAACACCATTTGCAACTTTTGCAACAATATCACCATATGTTGTAACTCTTGGGTCTTTACTAAATTCATATGAGGTTCCGAGTGTAACTCAAAATCTCTAACTCTTAGAGTAATCTAACTCTTAGATTTACAAAATATAAATAAAAGTAAAAGTTTTACCATATAAATAAATAATAATCATGATAAAATAAATATTATATTGCATAAATATCAAATATTCATACAAAAAGTGAATGGTGCTCGATCACCATTTCCAACACCTTCGACTTGAGATACCACAGTGAGATATATGAGTTATCATCCACACTTTGATGGCAGTCACGTCACCGATCTATTTAGATCAGACATCCGCATGTTCGTTGGGTGTGGACTGATGCTCATGATATCCAGTGCGTATCAAGATTGGATCTGTCAGTCCTGTGTACATGGCATATGCATCCTCACTTGTTTACGATCTAGTAAATCCATGGCCGTAGTATAACTTCGGAAATCAGTTCCGATTGTTATTTAGGGATCGTAAATTGAAAGTCGACTATATTATACCGAACAGGTTTGACATTTTTATCTATAACCCAGGTATAATATGGATAGCCTGTGATGGAGGGATTATACGTATGTAAAGACCTCAGCTTGCATAGTTTAGCGAGATTATCTGTGGTCGTCATAATTCATGAGCGAGTTAATTATGGACACGAAATTGGATTTCGTGATGGATAAACCTAAACTTAGAGAGTCCCTCAATATGAAGTGTACTCGTTGAGCACTTGGGCAACGCGTTATAAATAATATGGATTATTCATAATACTTCATCAGATTAAGTGAGTTAATTCGAATTGTTTAATCGGTTAAACGATAACACATGCATAAGGGGATTTTTACCAATCGTAAATATTGTGTATTTATATTTGATACATAATATGATTAGATACATGTTAATTATTCGTCAAATGAGATTTTGACACATGCCATAAATATATGTATTTGTTATTTATTTAAAATAAAAATACATATATAATAATTATTATATTAATTGATGATTTGGATATTTAATTGTTAAATATTTTAATGATTAATTAATAAACTTTTTTCATAATGTTATGAAATTTGTCCAATTATTATTTGTACACATGACATGAATTTATTAAGCTTAAATGTTCAAATGTGATTTGCTAACATTAAAGGTTATATTATTTAATTGGATTAAATTTTGTAAAAGGACCAAAATGCCCCCTAAATTCGGCAATGAGGTGTGTTAAATTAGAAAAAAATTTGGTTTCTCTTTCATCACCTTCAATGGCCGAATATGTCTCCTAAAAAAGCTCTAAATAGTTTCTTGATGACTCAAAGTGGAGAAAGAAGAAAAATCAAGAAATAAAGCTAAGGAATCATAGGATTAAAGGTAATTCTAAAATCCCTAATCTTGGAAAATTATGTTTCTTGTTTCTTGATGATATAGTGATATCTAGGGTTTCTTCTTTTCCATAAAATTTGGGGCTTTTGGATTTAGATTATGGAATTGGAGGTGTTATGCATGGTGAAGTGTAATTGAGTGATATTATTATAATATTGATTCAATTTGATCATTAGATGACATGTTTCCATTCTAGAGTGTTATGACCACTCTTGTAACACCTAGAATTGTTCTTGGGTGCTTCATGTTAGGTGACTTTGATTGGTGTTGTGGTTTAATCTTGAAAATTTGTATTTAAAGCATGAAAAATCATAATTTTTTGTTCTGGATCTGATCTGATTAAAATGGAAATTTTTTGATGAAAATAATGTGTTATGAATGTATTGGATGTGTTTTTGGAGTTGGAACGATTGCCGGAAAGTGTTTCGGAGTTGAAATAAGTGAAAACGACCAAAAACGGCGTTATCGAGTAACTTTTGAGTCAACCGGGTGACGGCTATCCAAACAGTGAGTTTTTCACTGTTCAGGCAGCCCATGAACTATCCTAATACTATTGGGGCTGACCTGGGTAGTCCCCATAAGTGATTGGTGGTCGGTTTGGTAAAAAATGTGTTTTGCGTCATTTTGTGAAAAAATGTTTTTCGTAAATATTTTACGTCGTTTCATATATATTTATGTCGCTATTTGATATCGAATAAATAGGTTTAGGTGAAATGTGAATAAATTATTCATATTAGATATTGAATGATTTATTCAGTAATTTTGAAAAAGTTTTAAATTACGATTTCGCCCGAACCGCGCTTCCGCTGCACCCATCGCCCGAAACCCCAACAGTAAAGAATCGTGGACACGAGATGTGCGTCTCGAAAACTTGACAATGCGTTCTATGTTTCTTAATCACAACTTGGATAGCCTATGACGGAGGGATTGATAAACATATCTGATGACCTCGAATTTTATAGTTCAGAAATGTCATTTGTGTTCTTCGCGAATTCGGAGGTGGCCGAATTGTGTACATACATATGCTAGGCTTATATGATGAACATGTCTGGACTTAGAGAGTCCCACAATATGAAGTGCGTTGAACACTTGGGTAGTTGATAATTTTTTATAATAAATAATACTCGATATTATAATTATCAACAAAGATAACCAAGGTGATTAGTCACACCTAATTATACATTTGGACAAGTTTCCTAAGTTTTGCTATAAATAGCAAGATTGAGTAAAGGTTTTAATCAAGCTTGAGAAAGCTAAATACAAGCAAGAATTAGAGAAATTAGCCTAAACTAGAGAGGTGTTTAGACAAGCTTTGGAAGATCTCTACAACATTTCAACTAGGAGAAATCAATATTGGATCTTGGATTGAAGCTTGCTAGCATTGGAATCAAGATTGGATTTTGAAGTCAAACTTGCTAACATATAGTGATGAATTACGTATTAGACATATAATAACATAGGTTGATGTTTAAATTAGGATAATTAATTATGTTAGTATTTTGGAAGTATAAACACAATATGCTTGTAATTGGGTCAAATTGTTTATGTTAGACATAGACATAGCAGCGGATGCTACGCAGCATGTTGCTGCCAGTAGCATATTGCGCTGGAGCATGCATAGCATGCTGGCTGCTAGCCCCGGACAATGCGTGTTTTTTGGTTTTGTCCCGTTTTGGTTTTTCCGGACCTCGATTTTCCCTGAAAAATAGTAATATAATATAGTATTTCATTAAATAATTTAAAAAAATACACTCATACTTGATATCCACGGGTTAGACCCACTTCCGCTGCTTGGGGCACTTATCTGACCCTAGGGGGTTCCACATCTTCCCTAACAAGAAGTTGACTCTTAATGGGCTTTTTAATCTCAATATAATGACAAGTACTCCAAAGATGACTAAAGATAGTACTTCTGCTTATTTGTTTGAGTAATCTAATTTATGATATGCTAGATTAGGACATGTTAATTAAAATTCTTTGCGTAAGTTAGTTAACATGAAGCATATACCTACATTCCAAATTGATTCTAAACATAAATGTGAATCATTTGTTGAGGTAAAACTATCTAGGTCTTCATTTCAAACGATCAATAGAAATGTCGAATCGCTTGATTTAATCGATAATGTATATGTGATGATTAAAATGCATTCAAATAATGGGAGTTACTAAATATTTTATTACCTTTATTGATGATTGGATAAAATATTGTTATGTTTATTTGTTAAAAAAGAAAGAATAAAAATATAGGGAAATTTATTCTCTAAATGAATGAAGTTCAGAATTAACTAAATAAGGAAATCAAAGTATTGAGAACTGATAGAGGTGGTGAATGTGTTTTTTTCATTTAAGACATTTTGTGAAGAAAATAGAATCATACACCAAGTCACAACTCCCTATTCACCTCAATCCAATGGGATTGAAGAATGTAAAAATGATACCTTGAAAGAAATGATGAATGCAATGCTAATAAGTTTTGGGTTACCTCATAACATGTGAGGGAAGTTTTTCTGTCAGCAAATTACCTTTTAAATAAGGTACCGCAGAATAAAGAAGTGAACACCTCTTTATGAATTATGAAAGGATAAAGTACCTCATTATAAATTCTTGCGAGTGTAAGGTGTCTTACTAAATTGTTCAGTCCTCCACCTAAGATGGTGAAATTAGGACTCAAGTTAGTTGATTGTATTTTCATCGATTATGCACATAACAATAATGTATATCGATTTCTTGTGCATGAGTCTAAAATTCTCAACATACATAAGAACACGATAATGGAATCAATAAATATATCATTCTTTGAACATGTATTTCCTTAAAAATCCATAGAAGAGCCAATTTTGTCTAAATGAGCACATGAGACGATGAATGAAAATAGTCATGACCTAGAATAAGAAGAAATTGAGGATGAACTTAGACAAAGCAAGAGGTCTAGAATATAAAAATCTTATGGTCAAGATTTTCTGACCTATTTGCTAGAATGTGAATCTCAGAGTTTCAAGGAAGCTATAAATTCACAATAAGGCACTTTCTGTGAAAGAATCATTAACAGTGAAGTTGAATCCATTTAAAAAAAATCATATATGAGAGTTGGTAGATCTTCCTCCAGGATGTAGACCTTCAGGGGTCCAAATGGATTTTCAAGAGAAAAATGAAAGTCGAAACTGATAAGTACAAGGCTAGACTTGTAATTAAGGGTTATAACCAACAAAAAGACCTTGATTACATTAATACTTATTCTCCAATATGAGAATAAATTCCATTAGGATGATAATAGCAATTGCAGCTCTGTGAAAGTTAGAAATTCATCAAATGGATGTGAAAACAACATTTCTGAAGGGAGATTTATATGGAGAAATCTATATGGAACAACCTGAAGACTTTATAATTCCAGGACAAGAGAAGAAAGTTTGTAAATTAGTAAAGTCATTAAATAGCTTGAGAAAAACATTAAAATGATGACATGAAAATTTGATCATATGATGATGATAAATGATTTTAGAATAACCGAATGCGATAATTGTGTGTATGTCAAAGAGAAATAAATGTATATGTTATCCTAGATTTATACGTTGATGAAATGCTCATTGTTGGGAGTATTGATAGAATGGTTAAATATGTCAAGAATTTATTAAAATCAAAATTTGACATGAAAGACATGGGCCAAGCGGATGTTATTTTAGGAATTAAAATTTCAAGAACTGCAAATGGTCTCATTCTTAGTCAATCTCATTATGTGGAGAAAATTCTTGATAAATTTAATAAAGGTGATTCTGTTATGTCAAAAATTTCTTTAAATATGAATTTATATCTATCGAAAAATAGAGGAGAAGGAATTTCTCAAGTAAAATCAAATGTACTTAACCAGTTGTACAAGACCAAACTAAATCTATTTTGTGAGAAAACTCAGCAGATATACGAGTAATCTAGATGTTGACCATCGGAAAGCAATATCGAGAGTACTCCTATACCTTCAGTTTACTCGTGATTATGGATTACACTATACTAGATTTCAACTGTACTTGAAAGATACAATGATGCAAATGGGATATCTGATGTGAAAGACTCAAAGTCTATAAGTGGCTATGTGTTTACCTTGGCATGTGCATCTGTATCGTGGAAATCCATTAAACGAACTATGATTGCCAGATCTAAAATGGAATTAGAGTTCATTATATTGGATAAATGTGGTGAAAAAGTAGAGTGTTTGAGAAATAATTTGGAAGGTATTTCAAAGTGGCCAAAGCATATGCCGATAATTTACATACATTGTGATAGCCATCTGCAATTGGTAGGACAAATAACATTATGTATAATGGTCAGTCTAGATATATTTATCGTAGACACAACACCGATTGAAAATTACTCTCTTTTGGAATTAATATTATTAACTATGTGAGGTCAAAGAAAAAATAGAGAAGTAGTAGAGAAATCGTCGAGGGGGATGAGACTAAAACCATAAGAAAATAAGTCAATACGAAGGAAAACCCAACCTAACTAATTGGAGATCCCAAGAACTATGTTCAGAGGGACGACCTAATTGTAAAAACCTTATTGGATCACTATAAGGCTTACTCTTATGTGGTGGTTATCCTCTTGTCTATTCCTTTGATGAACTAGTGATGCTAGAAAAATGTAGGAGTAATGTTTATTCCTATGCTATTAATGTTTCTTATATTTTGGGAATCCGAGCAGAGTAATACAGGTTACTCTTAGATTAAGAAAACACCTATATGATATAGAAGCGAGGCCACTTTAAAGGGAATTGTAAGGTTTACAGTTATATGAAACTCTTACAAAACCAGATAGATGTTCAGGATCAAAAGAAACATAATCACGAGAACTTAGTTGTGTTAGGAAAGATTCTTGTGTGCAATGTATTATTGTTTACACAAAAGATAGAATAGTTCAAAGACATCGTGTCTACTGGTCAGTCTGTAGAGTAAATATATTGTTACAATGGAAGGTTCAAATATTCAGATCTACCTATCCTATGCAAGTTTCTATCAATCGAACTTGATCATTGATATGAAAAAAAATTAGTGTCAAAACATGTCAATTTTATGTTTTGTGTCAAATTTCATTCATGTGCGGTATTGTTGGAAAAGTTTTGGAAAATATGTATTTTTTCAACTTTGAGGCACAATTTTAAGTGGGACTCGCTTATGGAAATGATCAGATCATGAGCAATTCAGATTCTCCATCGTGATTAATTCAAAATGGTATATTGAGATGCTCAAAATGATGTTTGGGTGAACGAGAATTTGTCTCACAAACTGCACATCTTGAGAAGGAAAATGAAATGAAATAAGCTTGTCCCACACCTAAAAAGCAACTAAGCCTAAAATGAGTTATATATAGTTGCATGATTTTAGAGTGGTAAAATCTATGGATAGAGGTTCTCACTACATGCACGCTTGTAGAAGGGTTTCAAATCACAGCCTCATTCGGGATTGGTCCGCCTGAACTAATGTGCGCCCATATGTCCTTCGTACATAAATGTGGCCCAAATAGAGGTAGGCTAGCGTTAGCCTTGATTTGATAATTTCCTTTAAAGTTTTGGTGGTTTTTCATCTACTATAACATTAGCTAGTGTTGGACAATTATGACCCAAATCATCACTATTTTTACAGACATTGTGTTGTTGTACAAATTAACTATGTGACAAAGGAAATTGCTCTTTTATCATTTGTAATTGGATTACCGGGATATAAAAATGATAAAAGTCCATATGATTAGTTCCGGATTAATAAGATATGAGACAATATTAATCCACTAAGGTTTAATCATTAAATATCCCTAGTCTTAGTATTATCGAGATTGGACATCGATAATGCGGAATAAGCTAGTATTACACTTGTGCGTGTTATGGGAGCATAACGACATAGTTCTTATATATTTGGGTATTGGATACTCATGCAAGTGTAATAGGGGGTTCTGTTTATCGATGGTATGGAAACATGTTCACTCTGGATAGACCCCTCGGAATCCCATTGGTAGTATGACTATGTGTCTATGGAATCTGAATCAGGGTAGGTGTATTTGGTCTTAACCTGAGACTTGCATCGCTAATACTTGCGACAATCAATATACTTTTGTTTTGGTCTTCCGGGGCTTTAATAGAATCTGTGTACGCCTCTTCTGGGTATATTGAGAATCGTAGTGTATTGGGTGTGATGTCAAGATGGAAGTATCATTTCAGTCATATGGAGATGATGATCACGTTGGATACAGAACTGGTACTCTTGTATGTTGCAGCTATCGGGATAATATGACAATATCAGGATTATCCGATTATAGAGACTAGTTACTAGAGATCTGATTTGTGCTTCGTACGGGGCAGACACAATTCCAACCCCAGGCCTAGCATGTGACATCCGGTACTGGATCGTAATACGTAATACTACGTATACTACGCCTGATAAAGATTATGTATTCCATAGCAGAATATCTCTGGAGAATTGGGTAGGCACGATATTTTGATAGAAACCAATCATGTCTTGTAAATTGGTAAGAACGTGGTACCGGGTACGCACGTATTCGGATAGTCCGATGACCGTATTTACTGCCAACATATCCAGGGATCTCTTGGGTCTCATCCCGAAGATTCACCGATGATGTTTGACTCGAACAAAATTAATAGGGGATTAATTATGAGAGAGAAAATTAATCTGGGATTAATTATGACAATAAATCAATATGGGATTGATTAAAAGAGAAAGAATTAATCTGGGATTAATTACGTCAAGAATTTTTCTGGGAATAAATTCGTCAAAGAGAGAACACGATTGATTTGGAATTAATCGGTAAAGTAAATTTAATAGTTAAATTAGATTTTACTATTTAATTTATTTAATTGGGCTAAAATAATATATTAGATATATTAATTGAAATTAGATTTCAATGCGGAATTAAAGTTGGATTTTAATTCAAGCGAACAAATTAATTTTGAATTAATTCGTGAGCGACTTTCGTAATAATTTTGCTAGGCATTATTATTTATTTAAATTGGATTTAATTATGCCGCGACGGAAAATTCGTTTAATCAGATTAAGCGAACCCAAGCTCGGAGTGTGTGGAGCAAGCACCTTGAATTTTGAATTAAAGTGGGTCCCACCAACTTACATCACATGTCTATCAAGTGTCAACTTGAGTGATGGAAGTGGTTGGAGCCATTAAATGCCATTTTCCCTCCAACACTTTGCCTTTGCTTTTGGTAAAAGTATATACGCACTTTTGTGAGTTGACTTGGTTAATTTTTTTGTTTTAGAAACAAAACACAAAACTCTTCTCTCTCTCTTTTCTCAACCTTAGCCGAATGGCCTTGGAACTTCTTGGCCTAATGGCCATACTTCTTGGCCGAATGGCCATGGTTCTTGGCCGAATGGCCTTGAACTAGGCCAAATCTCATCAAGGCCGATTGGATCCCTCTCTCCCAAGCTGAATATTGCTTCTCTTGGAGGGCGATTTTGGTTCTTTTGTTCAAGCTAGCAATTAAAGGAGTTAAGTGAAGGTGATATGGATACTCACCCGAGAGTTTAGAACTCAATCTCAAGCTCCGAAGCTTCCAACACATCCAACAAAGAATGAAAACGTTTTGAACTCAATCCGATCAATGTGAGTATTCTGCAACTCTATTTTGATTTATTCACACACAAATCACAACTTAGAGATCTTGGCATGTTCTAGGAACACAAACAATGGTATCAGAGCGATCTAAGTGCGATTTGGAATTCTAGGGTTCTAAACTTTAATTTGGGAATTTTTTATTTGGAGCTTGATTTTCTTAAATTAATGATTTGGTTGAGCTTGGATGATGATTAATTGGATTTTTACGTCATTGATTTTGTGAAAAATTGATTAGATTAATTTTCCCCAATTTCACATACTTGGCCGAATGCACCCTAGAATAGATTCATAGTGATTTTTGAAATTTGACATATTGGATGTGTTGATGGCATAATAGAAATATTGAATGTTGATTTCAATTGGATTGAAATCAAATTGAATGATTTTTTGTATGCCTTTGCCGTGAATGGAGCATGTTGTTGCAAGATTGATTTTGCTTTAATTTGTGTTGGACATAAATTAAAATGTAAAGTATGATTAATTGAATTAATTAGTATTTTGGAAATATTAGATTAATTGATTAATTGTACTAATTACACTTGAATTGAATTAATTTGTAATTTGGAATGATGAACTAATTTAATTGTTGTATTTGGGCTTAATGGGCTTGGTTGGGCCAAGTTTGGTTTAGGATAATTGGTTGGATCCAATTGGGCCTAAAACCATTTCCATAAAGTCCAAATATGATATTTGGGCCTTTAAAATTTTAATTGGGCCTAAATTGATTTTTGGCATAGGGTGATTCCTAATTGGGCCTTGGCATCTTGGGTTTGATCCATAATTGCCGGAGCCCATACCTAAGGAATTAATTGAAAGTCCATTGGACTTTAATTGAATAATATCAAATACAAATTGGGCCTTTGAGACCCATAAAGATTGGATTTGGAATCCAAGTCTAAAAGGAACATTTAAAAGAGTAATTATTTAATTTGGAATTAAATATAGAATTTGTATTGAATACAAATTAAATTGGATTTAAAATTATAGTTCGATATAATTCAAGAATACGCACTTTGAGTACTTATTCTTAAAACGAGTTGGACTCGCGCAAATCAAATCGTTGTTTGAACATTGGATGGTCATTAATCAAAGATTAATTAATTGGATTAGATTGATTGATAACATGCTATGTGTGAATACTTGGATGTATGAATGAATAATGTATATCAGATGGATATTAGAAGGGTGAGGGCAATTTTGGAAATTGTTGTAATAAATTTAGAATTTATTAAATTGGACCTGCGTGTCCAGCCTTTATCTCTCAATTCTTTGTATTTCTCTTCTCACCTATTCCCCTCAATGTAAATGAGGTTTCTTTAGAAGTATTATGTAATTGGGTAGAAGTATGAATAATGCTAGAGAGAGAGGAAAATGAGAGATTTGTTCTAGGAACAAATTTATTGTATATCCATCCGCATATCATTATTAATTTACCGCGCCTTATTATGCTTTTAGAATGCATGCTTAAGAGTGCATGATGAGACCTAATCAAAGATAATTAATTGGTTGCCAATTACGCGAAAAACCCTCAACAAATATTAAGCGCTTTCCTTCCATTGAATGATTCATTCTCAAGATCCAAGATTGGCAATGGTTTGTTGGCCAAAGTCAAGACCTTTGTCCATCGCGGATGTGTTTGAATCATGAAGGCTTTGTTCCATATCACATGTCTTGTCTAAGTTGTGATTTGTTGGCCAAAGTCAATATCACTTTTTGTCCATCGACATCGATTACGAAGCTTTCCAAGGTCAATGGGTCACGCTTAACTAGAATCATTAAGCTTGTTGTGCCAAAGCCAAGGCTTAGTTGATTTAGAGGAAAATGTTAGGCAATATATTTGATATATTGGCATATATCGGATATATGTTTCGGACTTGGATGTCCACCTACTGGATCTAGGAATTGGATGGGATCCAATTGATCTTAGAGATCTACCTAGTTAAGTTTCATACAATTTGTTGGTCAAAGTCAAAATGTGTGTTATTTAACGGGATCCTAGCCCACTAGGAAACTAGGTTTCCCGAGTACTCTACAGAGGGTTAGAGGGTCGCTGAAAAATAGTTGGAGGCAAATATTAAATTTGCAATTTTGTTTAGATACTTGCCAATACGCGCTAATTTTTATTTTTCGTCATTAATTATAAATACATTAGTTGGACTAATATTCAATTGTTGTTTTAATTTAACAGTTGGACTGTATTCAAACTACTTCATTTGTAGTTGGTTATATAATTGGATTATAGTAATCAATACATCTGAATATAACCGAACAATTGTAGTTGATTATATAGTTAGACTATAGTAATCATTGCATTTAATTGTACCCGAAATCCTTGATTGGATAGTTGGACTATAGCAATCAAGATGACTGAAAGATTAGCGTTTAAAACATAATCCTGGGTGAAAAATGTACTTAAACGGATCTAATTTTCAGATTGGGAATAGAACTTTAGGATAGTCCTGGGAACTCAGAAGTTATTCTATTTGATAGAGAGACCTCTCGAGCTTGAGCTTGGAGTTGAGCAAATTATGGAGCATGAGCTTTGGAAGACTCATGGTGATGATAACTTTAGTGCTCAATATGTTATGCTCAACTAGAGCTTCTTAATAGGACATATCCAAGTTGTCTGTCTAAACTGTGGCAAACGGGGTCACTAGAAGTGTGACTGCCGTATGGACAAGGCAGACATGAAGGAAGTGAAGGAGGTACAAGGTTCCAGCTTCAAGAATGTTTGTTATAAACATGTTCACTAATGGTATTAAAATTGGAATTTTGATAATAGATGTGGTATATAAATATATGTACTGATGTGTGGGATCTGCTGTTTAGCAGGAGACTAGCTTCAGTTTAGATCGACCTATGAGTTGGAAACGGGACGAGAGTCGCTGTTTTAACCGTAGAAACCTAAGTTTTGGAACTGCCATTTGGGCATGTACTTGAATTAGGAAAATGTTATAATGTACCTAGTTTGACTAGAAACATTATCTTTGTATCTAGTTTAACCCGTTGCGGGTGTACCTTTATTTCTAGAACACTAAGTGTTTTGTTTATAAAGATGATATTGAGATAAACACATTAGATGTGAATAACAGTATTTATATTTTTAATATAAATGAATCTCAAATGTATAACATGACAAACAAATAACTCAAACTGATTTAATCAGATGAGACTTATTTGTGGCATTGTTGTCTGGGACACATTAACAAGACTCGTATATCCACACTTTCGAAGAGTGGGCACTAGGACGGATTTGATTATAATCAAATGATGTCTACAAATCTAGTTTATTAGGCAATATGCCTAAAACACCTTTACTTGGTAAAAGTACAAATGCCACCGATCTGTTAGCCATCGTTCATAGTGACATAAGTGGGCCCATGTCTAGCTAGGCTAGAGATGGATATGAATATTTTGTAACCTTTATGGATGTGGCATCGCGTTACGGTTTTATGTTTCAAATGAAACACAAATCGGAAAATTTTGAGTAATTCAAAGAGTTTTGACACGAAGTAGACAGACATACCGGCTAAAGTATTAAACCGTCACGATTAGACCGTGGTGGAAAATACTTAAGCACTAAGTTTCTTGATGACCTGAAAGAGTATAGTATTCTTTCACAGTGGACTCCTCCCGGAACACCTCAATTGAGTGATGTGTCCGAACAGAGAAACCAAACTTTGTTGGACATGGTAAGGTTAATGATGAGTCGCTCTGAGCTACTATATTCCTTCAAGGGATAAGCATTAAACAGTGCAATACTTATTTTGAATAAGGTTCCATGAAAATCTATTAGACAGACTTCATATTAGATATTAACAGTAAAGAAACCGGGTTTTCTCATTCCTGAAGATTTGGGAACGCTGGGCATACGTTTGGATGATACCAAACTAGAACCCAAATCGGATAAGTTCCTATTTGTAATTGGTTGTCCTAGGGAAACCAAAGTATAGTACTTATATAACTCATAAGAGAACAATGTAATTGTTGCTCTCCATGCGATTTTCCTAAGAGGAATTCCTATATGCAGTGGTAAGTGGGAGGAAAGTAAAACTCGATGAAAATCAGAGTAATACTGTTCCAGGTACCGAGTCCTCATGGAACACCAACAGTCCTCATGTACCAATAATCTTTGAATACACAAGAATCACATAGGTCGAAGAGAGTCAGAAAACAACCTGGGTGGTATGGGTTTCTGATCTCACCTCATGAAGATTTCAATCTTATTGAGGAAGACGAATCGGCTACGTATGAGGAAGTGATACAAGGTATCGACTCCCTATTATGGCAAGGTTCCATGAAGTCCGAAATGTATTCCATGTATACCAACCATGTTTGAACACTGGTTGATGTACCAGAAGGCATTGTGCCTATTGGTACTATATGAGTCTTCTAGGAAAACTTACATGGATGGTAATATATAAATGTACATAACTAGGTTTGTATAGAAAGGGTATCGTCAACGACATAGTGTCGACTACGACGAAACCTTTTCACTTGTTGCCATGATTAAATCCATTTGGATAATGCTTGCTATTGTTGCATATTTCATTTACGAAATATCGCAAATGGACATTAAAACTGCTTTCCTTAAAAGGAAACCTTTTGGAGGATGTTTATCAACATCCTGACGGTTTTGTCGTACCATAACAAGCAAACAAAGTTTGCAAGTTAAATCGATCCATGTATGGATTGAAGCAAGCATTGAATTCTTGGAATTAGCGTTTTGATGTAATCATAATGGTATATGATTTAATTCAAAAAGGATGATTCTTGTGTATATAAGAATGTTACTGGGAGCACACTGACAATGATTGTCCTATATAATGATGACATATCATTTCTTGGAAATGACATTCCCATAATACAATCGGTGAAAGCTTGGCTTTCATGAAAATTCTCCATAGATTACTTGGGAGAGGCAACCTTTATTATAGGAATAAGGATCTATCAGGATAGATCTAAAAATTGTTGGCACTCTCCGAGAACTCGTACATTGAAAGACATGTACGCGACCTGATGTCTCATATGCTTAGAGCATATGGAGTCAAAATCGGGCCAATCCAAGTGATGGTCAATGGATTGATGTTAAGAACATCCTTAAGTATCTTAGACGAACTAAGGATACTTTCTTAAGCTATGGAGAAGGAGAACTTGAAGTGACCGGGTTCACCGCTGCAAGTTTCCAACCGACAAAAAAAATGACTATAAGTCATAATAAGGGTACTATATAGTTTGAATAATGAAATAGTGAGCTAGAAATCTTCCAAGCAAGATACTATTGCCGAATAAACAACAAAAACGGAACATTACTGCAGCTAAGGCAGCAAAAGAAGCATTTTGGATCTACAAAATTTCTAATTGGATTAGAAGTAGTTTTGTTAGCAGTTGAGCTAGGCTACAGCGCAGGCTATAGAACCGCGGTCTCATCAATGATCCAAGTATGTACTTTAATTATTTCATCTGATTCGTTAGATCATACATCGTGGTGATGTGATGATCGAATAAAACATATCAGATGATAACCTTACAAATCCGCTGACAAAATCTATTTTTCAGCAGAAGATTGAGTGAACCGTACATAGTTCATATGTGATAAAGGAAATTGCTCTTTTATCATTTGTAATTGGATTACCGGGATATATAAACGATAAAGGTCCATATGATTAGTTCTTGATTAATAAGATATGAGACAGTATTAATCCACTAAGGTTTAATCATTAAATATCCCTTGTCGTAGTATTATCGAGATTGGACATCGATAATACGAAATAGGCTAGTATTACACTTGTGCGTGTTATAGGAGCATAACCACATAGTTCTCATATATTTGGGTATTGGATACTCATGCAAGTGTAATAGGAGGTTCTACCGATGGTACGGAAACAGGTTCGCTTTGGATAGACCCCTCAGAATCCCATTGGTAGTATGAATATATGTCTATGGGAATCCGAATTAGGGTAGGTGTATTTGGTCTTAACCTAAGACTTGCATCGCTAATACTTGCGACAATCAATATACTTTGGTTTTGGTCGTCCGAGGCTTTAACAGGTTCTGTGTACGCCTCTTCTGGGTATATTGAGAATCATAGTGTATTGTGTGTGATGTCAAGATGGAAGTATCACTTCAGTCATATGGAGATGATGATCACGTTGGATACGGAACTGGTACTCTTGTATACTGCAGCTATCGGGATAATATGACAAGGTCATGATTATCCGATTATGGAGACTAGTTACCAGAGATCCGATATGTGCTTCGTACTGGGCAAACACAATTTCATCCCCAGGCCTAGCATGTGACATCCGGTACTGGATCGTAATACGCAATACTACGTATACTACGCCTGATAAAGATTATTTATTCCATAGCAGAATATTTCTGGAGAATTGGGTAGGCACAGTGCTTTGTTAGAAGCCAACCATGTCTTGTAAATTGGTAAGAACGTGGTACCAGGTACGCACGTATTCGTATAGTCTGATGACCGTATTTACTGCCAACATATCCAGGGATCTCTTGGGTCGCATCCCGAAGATTCACTGATGATGTTTGAATCAAATAAAATTAATCAGGAATTAATTATGAGAGAGAAAATTAATCTGGGATTAATTATGATAATAAATTAATCTGGGATTAATTAAAAGTGAAAGAATTAATCTGGGATTAATTACGTCGAGAATTTATCTGGGAATAAATTCGTCAAAGAGAAAGAACACTATTGATTTGGAATTAATCAGTAAAGTAAATTTAATAGTTAAATTAGATTTTACTATTTAATTTATTTAATTGGGCTAAAATAATATATTAGATATATTAATTGAAATTAGATTTCAATGCAGAATTAAAGTTGGATTTTAATTCAAGCGAACGAATTAATTTGGAATTAATTCGCGAGCGACTTCCGTAATAATTTTACTAGGCATTATTATTTATTTAAATTGGATTTAATTATGTCACGACGGAAAATTCATTTAATCAAATTAAGCGAACCCGAGCCCGGAGTGTGTGGAGCAAGCCACTTGAATTTTGAATTAAAGTGGGTCCCACCAACTTACATCACATGTCTATCAAGTGTCAACTTGAGTGATGGAAGTGGTTGGAGGCATTAAATGCCATTTTTCCCTCCAACACTTTGCCCTTGCGTTTGGTAAAAGTATATACACACTTTTATGAGTTGTCTTGGTTGATTTTTTTTTTGTTTTAGAAACAAAACAAAAAACTCTTCTCTCTCTCTTTTCTCTACCTTGGCCGAATGGCCTTGGAACTTCTTGGCCGAATGACCATACTTCTTGGCCGAATGGCCTTGAACTAAGCCGAATGGACTTGCCTCATCAAGGCCGATTAGATCCCTCTCTCCCAAGCCGAATATTGCTTCTCTTGGAGGGCGATTTTGGTTCTTTTGTTCAAGCTAGCACTTAAAGGAGTCAAGTGAAGGTGATAGGGATACTCACCCGAGAGTTTGGAACTCGATCTCAAGCTCCGAAGCTTCCAACACATCTAACAAAAAAGGAAAAAGTTTTGAACTCAATCCGATCAATGTGAGTATTCCACAACTCTCTTTTGATTTATTCACACACAAATCACAACTTAGAGATCTTGGCATGTTCTAGGAACACTAACATCTAGCCCATTATGTGCCCTTAATATCTCTATTGAATATGATAATCAATAGAGAATTAATTCCCTTATTTTTATGAAATTGGAAGGGTTTTATCTCCTAATTCTTTTTATGAACACAATGCCAAAAGTTGTATTAGATTAGTGAACAAAATTTTAAGTGTTACACATCACTAATACTTCCCTAATATATGTCTCAACGAGTTTCATTGGTAGAGTACCAGAATAAGGTACTTTGTGTCCTAGTAGAGTCTATTTCTCATGTAAGGTATGTATGAACTAGGCTCAATCAGGACAACTTCCTTGACTGGCATCATGAGGGGTGAGGCTCTGGTTATGTCGGGGCCTGATCTAATGGATTCCTTAGTTAGAGCAACTAATCATTTTTCTGATGTCAGTCATCTTATTTGCGTGCGGACCTGGGTTTGGGGAATCTAAAATCTCTGCACCCTTATAAAATCTCACGTCTACTGGAAACCTCTTTGACTAATCCTAATTTCTTACTTCTGTTATTGTTTTGGTTTTTCCTCGTTACTCGGGGAACTCACTATCTATACGAAGTACCTGAAAGCTATTCGATTGGCTTGAAGGAATTTTTCTGAGGGGGAAAGGAATCTTACATCTTCTAGACACTCTAACCCTTGCCCGGGCTTTTTTTCTAGTCTCTTTACTACTATAGGTTCTGGTACTTCCTTATCGATCTGATTATGTATCTCTATCTCTTCTTACATCTGGTTGCTTTAGTATCCGTACATCTTTCCTTACTTTTCTTCTAGCTTCTTTTTATACTCCATTGGGTAACTTTTCTTAGAATCTTACTATCTAGTTTCATAGCTCATTAGTACTTTTGGTAATAGGTCAGAATAACTTCAGGGAAATTCTTAACACGGATCTAAAGCATAGTTGTTCTCGTAAGAGATACTATTTGAATAGTCTGGGAAAGTTTACTAACTTGTCTATAGCTCTTGAGGACATACTCGAGGAGAGAAGTGGAATAGAATTGACAGAAGGAAATTGTAAGCAGACCCAGGGGTGACCAAAGACATTAATAGGCGAAGGGCGCCAAAGAAGCACAATGAAGGCCTAACCCATCGGAATAGGAAATACATCCATGCATACATGCATACACGTTACATTCACACAATTATTGTTTTGTATTCACATGTTTTTGAAGAAAGAAAAGGAAAAAGAGGCAAAGACGAATAACTCAAATCGGGAACAAGACCCACAAATCAAATCGGGAACAAGACCCACAACTCAAATCGGAAACAAGACCCACAAATTAAATCGGGAACAAGACCCACAAATCAAATCAGGAACAAGACACACAAATCAAATCGGGAACAAAACCCACAACTCAAATCGGGAACAAGACCCACAACTCAAATCAGGAACAAGACCGACAACTCAATTCGGGAACAAGAACCTCAACTCAATTTGGGAACAAAACCAACTCGGTGGTTTGGGAACAAAACCTAGGGATCAAAGTGTCTCGCCATCACCTCACATCAGTAATGGTTCGGGAATGAACCATCCACCTCTCAAGTAACGATTCGGGAATGAACCATCGACCTCTAAAAGAAACGATTCGGGAATGAACCACCTCACATCAGGTTAGTTTGGTAAAGAATCCTAGAGATCGCAGCATCTTGCAAGGATAAACCTTAGGGGTCGCAGCACCTCGTCACCAAATCAACTCAGTTCGAATCATCTCAAAACAACAGGTAAGTTCGGTGACAGCTGGCGAGCCAAGTAAGTAAAAATACATGCATGACTTTGATAGGATTATCACTGCCACACACTGCACAAGTCCCATCAAAGTGGGGGCGACTGTAGACACTGTATTTTTGCATAAAGCCCAATGATGAGCCTCGTATGGAGGCACTACCCGTTAAGTTACGGAAGTCGCGGAAAACTGACGTCGGAAGGGAAAAATCAAGAAAATTTTAATACATCATCAAATTTAATTCATTTGTTTAGCCTCGGGTTCGCTCGGCTGATCTCAGTTTTAAATGTTAGCCTCGGCCCAAAACCCCCGCAACCCACAAAAGCCAACATGCCCATACGTACCCATCCAAAACCCATGCAACCCACAAAGGGCCACACTCCCAAGCCCACATCACAAAACCCAAGCCCAAAAAAAAATATTCAAATCAAATTTAACACATGCCAAAATCCCTCCCAAATCCCCTTCCAAATTAAAAATATCTTGAATCTAATCCCCAAAAAAATACACAATATTCTTTCCCTGAATAAATTAATTAAATACACCCCTTTATTACTTGATTTATTTCCTTTTGAAAACCCATGCACACAAGAAACCCTAGCATGCAGCTATAAAAGATAACATATTCTAAACCCTAAAACTCTCAATGACATTCAAGGTCCTCTCTGTTGGACAAAATGACCCATAGCGTCACTATTTGCACATATCATTGTGTTGTTGTAGCAAATTAACTATATGACAAGGAAATTGCACTCTCATCATTTGTGATTAGATCACCATAGATATATATAAATGAAGAGAGGTCCCTATGATTAGTTCATGGACTGAGAATGATATGAGACAGTATCAGTCCCCGAAGGATTAATCATTAAATATCCCTAGCCGGAGTATTATCGAGACTGGACATCGATAATGCGGAATAGGCTAGTATTGCACTTATGCACGTTGTGAGGGCACAACGGCATAGTTCTCATATATATAAGTGTTGGAGACTTATGCAAGTGCGATAGGAGGTCGTGTTTCACCGATGGTACGGGAAACAGCTTCGCTCTGGATAGACCCTTCGGAATCCCATTGGTATTATGACTATGTGTCTATGGGAGGCCGAAATCAAGGTAGGTGTGTATAGTCCTAACCTGAGACTTACATCGCTAATACTTTGGTCTTGGTGGTACAGGCTTTAACCGGTTCTGCGTACACCACTTCTGGGTTTATCAGAGAGTCGTAGTGTATTGGATGTGATGTCAAGACGGAAGTATCACTCCAGTCATAGTGGAGATGATGTCACGCAGGATACGGTATTAGTGCTCTTAAGTGCTGCGGCGGCCATCGGGATATTATGACAAGGTCATGTATATCCGATTATAGAGACTAGTTACCAGACATCCGACATGTGCTTCATACGGGGCAAACA
>SKCR01000841.1:0-28343 GCA_019454045.1 Zanthoxylum bungeanum
TTTCAGGATGCGTCCCAGGGTCGAGGCCCACATTTTGTCAGCGGTATTGGGATGCGTCCCAGGGTCGAGGCCCCCGTTGTCGGTTGCAGCTATTGGGATGCGTCCCAGGATCGAGGTCCACTGCACCATCATTTTCGGGATGCGTCCTAGGGTCGAGGCCCACATTTTTTCAGCGGTATTGGGATGCGTCCCAGGGTCGAGGCCCCCGTTGTCGGTTGCAGCTATTGGGATGCGTCCCAGGATCGAGGTCCACTGCACCATCATTTTCGGGATGCGTCCCAGGGTCGAGGCCCACATTTTGTCAGCGGTATTGGGATGCGTCCCAGGGTCGAGGCCCCCGTTGTCGGTTGCAGCTATTGGGATGCGTCCCAGGATCGAGGTCCACTGCATCATCATTTTCGGATGCGTCCCAGGGTCGAGGCCCATATTTTGTCAGCGGTATTGGGATGCGTCCCAGGGTCGAGGCCCCCGTTGTCGATTGCAGCTATTGGGATCGTCCCAGGTTCGAGGCCCATATCATTAGCAGCATCGAGACGCGTCTCAGGATCGAGGTCCACTGCAGTATCAGCTCAGCTCGAGACAGCTAGCTAGCCAGGTAAGTAAAATGCATTGCATAACTTTGATAGGACTGTCACTGTCACACACTGCACAAGTCCCATCAAAGTGGGGGCGACTGTAGGCATTGCATTTTCGCATGTGAAACCCGATGATGAGCCTCATTTGGAGGCACTACCTTTTGAGTCATGAAAGCCGCGGGAAACGATATCGGAAGGGGAAATTCAGGATAAACAAGCTCACTGTCTTCGTTGGTGCTGCGTTCGTTACTTCGTTCGAACCTCGTGCAGATTGCAGACGTTCGTGCCGCGTGCGATGAGGCGTTCGAACGGAGCCGGTAATTCTGGTTTTACTGCTAGCCTCACACCCCAGCCCATTTAGCTCCCCAAAGCCCATAAAACACATCCCAAATTAAATAAATAAATATTAAACATTAAATAAAATATTTAAATCATTTACCAATTAAATAAAATCATGCCTAATATAAATAAATCAAATATATTATATACTAAAACTAAAAATAAGATTTGCCTAATTAAAATCAATCTTAACCAATTAAAGCCAATCACATATTTGACTTCCTAATTCAATAAGATATCCACCAATTTAAAAGTATTGACTTCCTAATCTAAACCAATTTTGTCCCCCCCTCAATCTTGACTTTCCTTGCTAACACAAAATCCTATCCCCTCTTAATGCCAAATCCCTTCCCTTGTCAACCCTAACCCTTCTCTATATAAACCACCCTTCACCAAGCCTCTTGGGCCTCTCTAGTTGCCGCAGATACACAAAAAAAGAAGCATTCCCATTGACGCCCATTGTAAGCAAGAAACAACAAGAATTTCTCTCATTATCCTCCCTCCATAGCCGAAAATAACAAGCCTTCCTAAGCCACTGAAACCAGCCCCGGCACCCCTCTAAAACACGCCCAAGTAGCCCCTAAATCACCTTAAAACAGCAGCCCAGATCACCTTAAAGTAGCAGCAAAAATTCCTCCCAAAACAGTCCCCAAAATCCCAAAAAAGTAACATAAAAACTGCATAGATAATCTTAAAAATAATCACGTATAATTGCACTAAGAACCCACACAAACTTGGAATAGGTTATTGAAAACGTTAAAACAGGTGGCCCGTGCAGTGAGCAGCAAGACAGAAGCGAATAGGAGCAGAACGGAGTTCGAACCGTAAGCAAAACAGCGAAGCAGTGAGCTAGGACGTTGAACCAGTGGACCAGAAAGTTGCGGAGCTTTACCCCCTTTCGATTTCCGTGGAACGCGAGTTCGAGAGACGGCTTAAAAGGTTAGACCTGAGGGTATCTTTCACACTTATTCTCATTTTATTTTCTGGTCATTTATTTTGATTATATATTCTGTATTTGTGGTATCCGTTGTGTGTATGATGTATGTTGTGGGTATTGGATGAATGAGAGATGTGTCAACTCTCGCGGTATATCGGATGGAAACCCGAACATAAATTTCATAGCCGATTCCGAATGGACGGTAATATGATCTGTACTCGGGCCACAACTCCACGTACCGCTTGGGTAAACGGCACCATCTTCCTTTTGTCGTGTTGCTTTTGTTTATTTAGTTTTCTTTACTTGAATTCAATATGTTGTTTAGTTATGTATGATTCAACCAAGCGCATGGGCTTAGTGAGTTAGTTCAAAGGTCCTCCATTTGGGAGACAAAGAGCCGAAAAGGCCACCTTTGTGACACTACTTCGCCGCGCCGGTTGATGTGTGTTCGGTTGGATGCGAGATACGTTCAATCGGGCATACTTAGTTTGATGTTATTGAGTTTATCTTTTATGTATGGTTCAATCAAGCGCATGGGCTTAGTAAGTGGAATGAAAGATCCCTTATGGGGAGGGGTTAAAACCCGTTACCACGATGTTTTGCCGCGCCGGTTGATGTGTGTTCAGATTGGATGTCAGATGTGTTCAATCGGGCATACTTGGTTGATGTGATTGGTTTTATTCTTGTATGTGTGATATGACGCGCATGGGCTTAGTATGTTGGTCTAAAGGTCATCTCTTTGAGAGATCAAGAGCCCCAAAAGTCACCTTTATGGCAGTACTTCGCCGCGCCCTTTTATTTTGTGTTTATGTATTGCGTCTCATTTCATGCATCAGGTCTGTTCCCGTTCGAACGCGTTTACGAACGCAACTCGAACGAGCATGTGTTTTTGCCTTATTATGTGTCAGGTCTCGTATCCGTTCGAACCCGTTAACAAACGCCATACGAACGTGAGCTTTCTGTCTCATTTCCGTTCGAACGCGTTTACGAACGCTACTCGAACGTGAGCATTCTGTCTCATTTCCGTTCGAACGCGTTTACGAACGCTACTCGAACGGGAGCATTCTGTTTCATTTCCGTTCGAACGCGTTTACGAACGCTACTCGAACGTGAGCATTCTGTTTCATTTCCGTTTGAACGCGTTTACGAACGCTACACGAACGTGAACACACTGAACTGAGTCTTTTTCATTAGATTTCATGCATAGTTTTCCTAGTAGCTACCTCCACATGTATAAATGCAAATATGTTGATGTATTACAATTCATATGCTTGTGTCATGATAACATTTGAGTATTATTTCTTGCGGTATATCGGATGGAAACCCAGACGTAAATTCTGTAGCCGATTCCGAATGGACGGTAGTGCGGTCTGTACTTGGGCTACAATTCCACGTACCACTTGGAAAAGTGCCCATATGTGTGCTTGTATGGTTACCATGTGTGCTTGTATGGTTAACATGTGTGCTTGTGTTTTTCCTGAATGTGATATGCAAGTAAAGTTGTATGTTAGTTGCTATCTTGATATATGTTAAGCATGCAAATTTAAATGTAAGATATATGTGAAATGCGTACATGAGTTTTATTTTACACATGAGAATTTAGAAGCATGATACTCTTGGAAATAAGTGTTACTTAAGCTTGATTAAATTATTACATAAATCCTTTCATTACAAGTGACATAAGTAAGGGACCATTCCGAACCCAACGGTTTGAGGTCTTCCCTTGCGAGGGGTGAGTGCGGCCTTAAATCTTTGTCCCGGTTCACACCGGGTGGCGACTCCATGTTATTCAGTACTTCCCAAACTAGGCCGCGAGCCTAGGAACGGCGTCGCCCAGGTCCTGTGTCCTACAATTACACAAAAATTGCATGAACATGCATGAAAGTTGTAAAAAATGCTTCTCTTTTTGTTTTTTACAAAATGATTTTCTTCCAACTTTGGGCAATAATAACTCTCTGTAGAAAATTGATAATCGCATGTTCAAATATGTTTTGAAAACTAGGTCATGAGATATTCAATTTAGTATATCATTTGCTTAATTTGGATTAAAATTGAGAAAGATATGGACCCTAGAAGTTGGCTAGTTGAATCTGTTTTTACCCAGAAAAACACTCCCAGAAGAGTCGTACTACATGTCATCCGTTATTTAGATGAGAGAACAACAAGTCGTCCGGATTCTATATGACATGTCGTACTAGGGGTGAGCAAAATCGGTTTCCCGGAAAAATTCGGTTCCGCACTAAGTGGAACCGGAACCTACCCAATTAAACAGGGTACCCTATTATTCGGTTCCAATCCGGTTCCGGTCCGGTTCCGAATTACCCTATTTTAAAATATTTTAATGAAAACTACATTCTAATACGAGTCCGTATGACTTGAATCAACAGAACCATGCGTATCCACTACCATGAACAAGTCAGATTCAATTGAAAAAGCTTCTGAAACACAATCATCCTAGTCAAATGCAAAAAGAAATGCTAGACCTACTGCTGCTAGTGAACCCACCATAATGCTGCATGGATAAATTGGAATATTAGGGACGGTCCCAGTAGTAGCAACAAGTATGATACCATATGCTACTGGAGACACTACTACTGGGAATGATATCATGAACAATTACAGCATGCTGTAGATTACAAAAAGTTGAGCTACAACTTAATATGTCATGAACAATTATAAAAAATTGTATGTAATGTTTGAAGTTGATGTGAAACCGGTTCCATGATCCGGTTCCGGTTCCGATCATTTTGGAACCGGAACCTACCCGGATAAAATCGGTTCCTTCATTTTTGGAACCGGAACCTACCCGATTACAACCGGTTCCGGTTCCAAACCCGAAAAATCGGTCCGGTTCCAACCGGTTCCGGGTAGACCCGGAACCGTTGCTCACCCCTATGTCGTACGTGTTCCTGGTTTGCAGATGACATGTCATCCGGTTTATGTACGACAAGTCGTACGCATAACACCGAGAAGGACGACATGTCGTCTGCAACATGTCAACCGACAAGTCGGCTGGCATTATTAGATTAAAATGACATGTCATACGGCCACCGAACATGCGGACGACATGTCGTCTGCACGTGAAAGTAAACCGAGCATGGCCGGCGCGTGAGAGCGCGTGAGGGCGAGTAGGAGCCCGTGGCCGGCGCGTGAGCCACTCCTGTGGCGCGTGGATGGCGCGTGGAAATCTGTGTAGGCCCGTGTTGGTCATGTCTGTATCGGTTTGCTTCGGTAATTCCTATCCGTCATGATTAAAAGTCTAATCCTTTTTGTAAAATATTTTAATCGGCCACGATAAATTTGTTTTATCATATAAACTTTGTGTTTATGAAAATGAATATCTTTGTGATGTTTATTTTAGTCAATGTAACTTTGTATTTCATTGTATTGATTTTTCCTTGTATTTGTTGCAGAAAAATCATGGCGATTATTCGAAGAATTGCAAAAATGATTATGACACCCACAGACCGAGAGATGATATTAGACATGTTGATGGAAATGGATAAATATCGAATGAGTGAAAGCGATGATATGATTTCGCATATCATCACTTTCAATAACATGTTACATGAGTCTATCTGGGCAGGTAATTGGATATGACAACCGACTAGATTCAGATTACTGAGAAACACTCTCCCCAAGATATGGCGAAAACAATTTACTCGTATTTGGATATTAGTAAAAGGTGAGGAAAAACATGTTCCTTATAATAAAGTCATTGAGAGGTTAGCGGTTCAGTATCTACGGCATAAGGTAAATAATATTATTTTTCCTTCGATGTCCCTGAAACGTTGTAAGGATCCTAAATTTGCTATAGGTTTTCCATGGCTGTCCAAGATCAATTACGAGTTACCCAAAGAGTTTGAGGATTCATATCCAAAAACATATATGAGTTGGGACTCTACAACTGCAAAAATTATTGTCGTAAAATATTAATTTCTTTCATGTTGTTTCTGTGTGTTATTTTACGGCATGTAAATATTGTATTTATATATATGAATGTTTCATGTTGAATTTAATTTATGTAATTAAATCAATGATTGTCATGTACAATTGTCGCATGATTAAGATGTTCTAAGAATTTATGTAATTTTTAGAAAATGATTTTACATGATTGATTATGTTGATAATATTTTTACATTGGTAATTGGATGATGATTGGACACATAGTGGCCTTTTGACTCTAACCCCATTGAAAAATCTTATTAAACATAATTTCTTTCATAATAAAATAAAACAAAAGTATTAACAATTGTGCATGAATGTCTGTAGAAACTTTGTGTTTTTTAATATGGCTTCTGCAACAAAGAACATTATTGCTGAACTCAATAAGGGTGAGAAATTGAATGGCGATAATTATGAAATTTGGAGCATGAAAATCCAATATGTGCTAGAAGAACAAGAGGTTCTTGAAACCCTAAAAATGAGCATGGATGAACCTGAACAGGGCACTACGACCCAACACAGGCGAGACCGAGAGGCTTATGAGGCCTGGAAGAAAAAGAATTCTATTGCCCGCATTACGTTGCTAAGCAGTATGGATAATGACCTAATGAAAGAGTTCAGGAAATATGACATGGCTAAGGACATGTGGTCCACACTAGTTGAAAAGTTTGGTAGTACATCAATAACCAAACTCAGGTCACTGACAATCAAGTTTGACACATACAAGAAACGCCTTGAGTTTACATGTCAAAACACTTGAGGCAAATATCAAACATGATTACTGAACTGGCAGATGCTGGACATGTTCTTACAGATGAACAGAAAGTCCAAGCGGTCATTCGTTCTCTTCCAAATAGCTGGGAGCATATGAAGATTCATTTGACCCACACTGAGAGCATCAAAACCTTTGATTATGCTAAACATCACCTTGAATTAGAAAGCGACCGACTCGCGATCGCTAAGTCAAATACTGAAGTATATATGACAGAAACTAGCAAACCTGGGGGTTTCAAGAAGAAAAGAAAATTTCATGGTGGTGGGTTCTAGTTCGGAAAAGAACAAAATTCTCTCAAGCCAGAAAAGAAACAGAAAACCAATCAACATGGGAAAGGAAAACGTCATACCAAAAGGAAAAACATGGCAAAGTTAAATGTTTTAACTGTGGTAAGAAATGTCATTTTGCTCGTGACTGCACTGAGCCTAAAAAGGTGAATACATTTCTTGCATATTTAAATGAAATATGTGTTTCAAGTTCAATCTTTCTAACTAAATCTAATCATTTGTGGACTGTAGACTCAGGAGCCATAGACCATATAGCGAATGATAAAGATGTGCTTTCTTGGAATTTCGACGAATTTCACCTGGGGTGAAGTGGATATATGTTGGCAACAACTCATGGGTTGAAGTCAAAGGAATAGGAACATGCAAGTTAGTCATGCATGGTGGAAAAACTTTACTACTACATGATGTATTGTTTGCTCCACAAATTCGTCGAAATTTAGTTTCTGTGTTGGTTTTGGTTAATTTAGGTTTCAATTTGAACTTCCATAAATTTGGTGTTGATTTTTACTTAGGTACAATACATTATGGTTCTGGTTATTTTCTTGATAATTTTATTGTATTGAATGTTGAATGTTTCAATCACAATTCCAGTTTTTCGTTTGTTACTTCAACTGTCAATAATGATGGTGATGTAATTGTGTGGCATGCTAGACTTGGCCACATTGGCCAGCAAAGAATGAACAGATTAGCCAAAGAAGGCTTTCTGGAAAATATTGAGAAGGTAGAATTGTCAACCTGTGAATATTGATTGGCTGGAAAAACTGCGAGAAAACCATTTGGAAAATGGACTAGAGCAGAATTTCCATTACAATTAATTCATTCAGATATCTGTGGTCCAATGAATGTCAGGGCAAGGCATGGAGCATCTTATTTCATCACATTCATAGATGATTTTACACGCTTTGGTTATGTCTATTTGATTTCTCATAAATCTGAAGCATTAGAATGTTTCAAGAAATTTATGAATTTAACAGAAAATCAATTAGACAAGAAAATTAAAGCACTACGCACTGACCGTGATCGTGAGTACTTATCTGATCAGTTCAGAGAATCATGTGATGAAAAATGAATTAGTCGTCAGTTGACTACTCCTGCTACTCCTCAACAAAATGGTGTTGCGGAAAGAAGAAATAGAACTCTTCTTGAGATGGTTAGGTCTATGATGGCACAAGCAAATTTACCTATAACCTATTGGGGTGATGCATTATTAACTGCCACATATGTACTTAACCGATTGCCGTCAAAATCTGTGTCCAACGCACCATATGAGTTATGGACAGGTCGTAAACCAGATATTCACTTTCTAAAACCTTGGGGTTGTGCGACCTATGTTCACGTGCGTTCTCACGAACATGGAAAGTTAGGCCCAAGAAGAAAAAAAAGAGTATCTTCATAAGATATTCTGAACAATCAAAAGGATATGTTTGCATAGGTGAACATGAAAGTAGAGGTGTGACAGAATTTGAATCACGAGATATCACATTCCTAGAAAATGATTTTCCTAAGCATGGTGAAATAGGTCAAGATTTATCTCTATATGAAACTCAGGATCACATGGATCATATGATTGGTGAACACTCAGGTTTACCTAATTCAAGTGGGAGTGATTTGAGAGAACATGATGAATTAGTTTCACATGAATCTCAAAATGATGAATTAGTTTCACATAAGTCTCATTTACGTGATCCGAGTGGGAGTGATGTACATATTCCAAGTGGGAGCAGTGTGCATGATTCAAATGGGAATAATATCGAAAGTGAGGAATCAGTTCCACCACTAGAATCCCAATTACGGCGTAGTAATTGTATAGGCATTCCTCGACGTCGTTTCGATATCGAAGGAGAAACCTTTATGATTCTACCTCAAGAGGATGAAGAACCTATAAACATAAAATAGGCTTTTCAGTGTCCTGCTAAGCAAAAATGGATGAAAGCAATGTAAGAAGAAATGGAGTCAATGAGGTCCAACCAAGTTTGGAAATTGGTTGATCTACCCAAAGGACGCAAAGCTATCAAGAACAAATGAGTTCTTAAAATAAAGCGTAATGACGATGGCAATATCGAAAGATATAAAGCACGGCTTGTAGCAAAAGGGTATACACAACATGAAGGAATTGACTACGAAGAGACTTTTTCACTCGTTGTAAGGTTTACCTCAATTCGTTTGATTCTGGCTATAGTAGCAAGCATGGATCTAGAATTACATCAAATCGATGTAAAAACTGTTTTTCTCAATGGAGAACTTGATGAAGAAATCTACATGGAACAACCAGTAAGTTTCACAAAAGAAAATGAAAATGAGAAAGTATGTAGACTTTTAAAGTTTATATATGGTCTCAAGCAATCGTCTAGACAATGATTATACGATTCCACAATACAATCATTTCGAATGATTTCACAATGATAGACGAGGATCATTGTGTGTACACCAAGAGAGATAAAGATAAGTTCATTATCTTATCTTTGTACGTGGATGATATACTTATAGCCGGAAATGATAAGGAGTTTGTAAAACACATTAAAGAATGGTTATCATCTAACTTCGAGATGAAAGATATGGGTGAAGCTGTATATATTCTTGGGGTTAAGATCTCAAGAAATCGTTAAAAAAATTTATTATCTTTTTCACATGAGTCATATATAAAGAAAATTCTTGAACGCTTTCAAATACATGCTTGCAAACCCATTGATACTTCTATCACAAAAACTAAAGCTTTGAGTCGTAGATTGTGTCCTGAAACTCCACATGAAAAGGAACAAATGAAGAAAGTTCCTTATGCAAATGCAGTTGGAAGTTTAATGTACGCAATGTTGTGTACAAGACCTGATATCTGTTTCGCTGTTGGAATGGTAAGTAGATACCAATCCAATCCAGGACTAGCACATTGGAAAGCAGTTAAAATAATATTTAGGTATCTGAGAGGGACAGCTGATTACTCATTGTGTTATCAAGGAAATGATATGCAATTAAGAGGCTATATTGATGCTGACTGGGGAGGAGATTTAGATGAAAGAAAATTTACCTCCGGTTTTGTTTTCTTGCTAAACAATGGTGCCATTTCATGGAGCAGTAAGAAACAGTCTTGTATAGCTTTATCCACAATGGAGGATGAATTTGTGGCATTTTCATCAGCAGTACAAGAGGCTGTGTGGTTGAAAAGGTTCTTGGATCATTTGGGTATGTCAAATGAAGCTTCTGGTCTAGTATTAGTTAACTGTGATAGTGAAGCAGCGATAGCCTACATAAAAGACCCAAAATTCCATTGTAAAACGAAACATATAGATACCAAATATAAATTTGTGAAAGACATAGTTGCACGATAAGAGGTAAACATGAAGTACATTTCTACGCAAGAAATGGTAGCGGATCCATTGACCAAGCCTGTTCCTAGAGATGTCTTTGTTAGACATGTAAAAACTCAGGGATTGCGTAGATGTTAATGTGCTTACATATTATGATATGTATTTTTCCCAAATAATGTTTACCAATGTTAATACTCATTGATGTTTGTATTCAATGCTTACATGTTAATATGTTGATACATGTTTTAAACAAATATACTATTTGTTAGTATGAGAAGTATGTCAGACAAGTGAATGATTGACCTTCTCACACGGGCAATCGCTTCCATTACTTTGTGTTAATGGGAGATGAGACAAATTTTTAAGATAATTATCTGAGTGATAATTTAGAGAGATCAAGCTTCAAAATTATGTAATGTCGTTAGGAGGTCACTTTCTCTGTGATATGACCTAAGGTGAATAAGTCTGTTTCACCTTACTTGTCTAAATGTCAGATATGAGTTAGACATTGTGTTTTGTCTGAACTATAATCTGTACGGTATTTTATGAGACATACGCTCCATGGGAAATTAGAGAATACTGTAGCACATGTTTTCATACCATATGTACATTTGCGATTATTGAGGGTAATACAAGTAAAGATCTCAGTCTTGATATTGTGTGAGACCCTTGAGATTATTTCAATCTCACATTGTACCCTTTAGACTCTTGTCTGCTTCTTAAAACTTAGATTTGATGATCGCTATCTTGGAGTGTTACTGAAGGATCATGAGAGATTCGATCCGAAAGGGCATATCTGGAAAAGCAAATTGAATCAAGGTTGAGAGATTCGAGAAAAGAGAAAGATCATTATATAAGTAATATCACATTAGCTTGTATTCACTGGTCGACCAATTATGTTGTTCTATGTGATCAAACATGATTGTGAATACAAAATAAATATTACATTCGAAAAGAGATCGAGAGAGATTTAATGTGATAAATGATCGAGGATACTGCATACATAATCCATTATGGTTCTATCCATTTTTCAAGCGGCTATATATTCCTAACAGATGTATAGCAAGTGAGCTCTCGAAGTATGCTGGTCGCACGACACAATTGTAAAGTATGAATTATTCTTGTAGAGATAATAAAAACTGTTGATCCCATCATGTGTGAGTGGGAGATGTTGGAAATTAATTGTTGTTAATTATTTGGTGTTGTTAAATAACAACAATTAGTAATAATTTCATGTTGGAAATTATTAAGTTAATTATTTGGTGTTGTTAAATAATAATAATTAGTAATGATATCATTATTAAGTAAACAACAAGAGTTGTTAATCAAATAATTAAGTAACAACAATTAGTAAAATGTTAAGTGTGGAACATACGGTACACCCATGATGGTAACATTGTTGGAAGGGTTAGAGAAAGTCATTATGCATCCAAATACATGTGATTACATAATAATCAATGCATGTGATTAAATAGTAATCAAGGATTAATAATAATCCATGCATGTGAGCTAATAGTGACTTGGTTTCCCTCCTATAAATAAGACAATTTGCTTATTGAGTTAAGCAATCAATTAAGTTTGATTAAGAGGTCTCTACAAGTTTAAAGGTATGCAATTGTGTTGTGGTTAATATAGATTTATTTCAATTAGCATGTAAATAAATCTAGAACTAATAATACATGTATGGTTATATCCTAAGAGAACAAACATGTAAATATATTAGAGATTATGTTTCCTAACAGTTAACTTTAACGAAAATCGCTCATGTGGTCAATTAGAGATAGCCAAGTCAGCAACTTCTATTAAATCATATTAGCATTTTCATTAGAGTTAACAGACTATGACGAATGAGATGATACTCATTTATAAGATCAAATTATAAATAAAAATTCTTTTATAATTGAAGTGTAAAAAAACACATAACTTATGAGATTAAAAAAATCGTTATTTTTTTATTTTATTTTTTTCATTTTTGTTGTTTTTTAAAAAAAAATTTGTTTTTTAGCCTATGTTGATTTAAGGTATGAGTGAACAAATGACTTTTTGAGTCGGATTCAATTTTTATCGATTCGATTGGATTGTTTTTCTATTATAATCTATCTATTAGTCCAATATGATTTATTTTTCAAAATGTATGAAAGTTATGTATGTTAAATTGTGATATCCTTCGACAAGAAATTCAAACATTAAAATTATGATGTCAAAGTAATGGGTGGTTAAAAAATAAATAGAAAGAAACTAGAGACCCAAATGATACCTCTTCGTTAAAATCACTTGACGTAAATTATTATACAAGACACAACGAATCATTGATCTATCTCAATCCAAGATAGTTTGGTGAATCGCTACACTTGGTGAAAATTAAATGTCACCTTTTTTTTCTTGCCCAATTAAGTTATTGGATTCAGATTGTTGAACAAATACCGATTCAATTTCAAACAATCAAACAAACCCATAAATAGAGGTGGCCACCATTTCGGTTCGGCTCTGATTTGTTATGGTTCTCAATTTTGTGGAACTGTAATTGAATCAGATCATTCTGATTTAGTTACGGTTCCATAAGATTTGAGAATCATCACCGTTAATAGAACCGAACGGTTTCGGTTCAATTTTTTTTTATAATAATTTAAAAAAATGGAAATTAATTTTTAAAAAAAAATTATAATTAGATATTATTATTAAATAAATATATTAAAAAAATTATTTATTTAAATTTTATTATATTAAATTAAAAATAAAATAAAATAAAGAAGCTGAAGTTAAATAATTTTATTTATTTGAACATAAATTTTATTATAATAATATTGGAACCGAACGGTTCGTCTGATTCCAACGATTCAATTATAATGGAAATCCTAACCGAACCGTACAAAATCGGAAAAAATCAGAACCATGACCGAATCTACTCACAAAAACATAAATTCAACCATCATCATCATTTTTTTCACCCTATTAAATAGCCAGAGCTTGATTGCTAGCTACATAGCAATATTACCCTTTTCTAGATCAATTGCTGCAATACTGTGTAGACCCTCAAATACCCATCAATATTTTCAAGTTATGTGACATGATTATTCCCAAATGCAGGGCCAGGGCCACACACTAGGTCCCTCAAAAATAAAAAATAAAAAATAAAAAATAAAAAATTCTTAAGTATCTTTTTTCAGAAGAACATTTAATTCCCACACTCAGTCTTGGCAAGTGAGAGGCATAGTCCAATTATATGTTTCAAACTCATTTAATCTTTGATTCAACAGTGAAATAGAGACTTCACACTTTGGATTTGGAGTTTTTTAAGCACTAAGAATGATAATTATTAGATAAAAATTTACATGTAATTAATTTTTAATATTTTATTACTTTAAATATATGTCTAATAAAAGAATATAAAAAACTCAACATAATCTAATACACTATTAAATCTAAATTCTCACTCTTCATAATTTTTTCATACAGATATGGCTTTGAAGATAATCGACACAAGCGAGTGGTTAGAGACTTGAAACTTAACCTAAAAATTAAAGTCGACAAATTAAAGTCGACAAATTAAAGTCGACTTAAAATTTAAAACAATTCATGATCGCTCTCGTCTTCCTGATAAGATAAATTAAAGTCGACAAATTAAAGTTTCTAACATAGATATAGATGGAGAGAGACATTGAACATTTTGCAGAATTTACAGGGACTTTTATTGAGCAAAGGATGAGAAAGAAAGAAGGCAAAACACTTGAAACTAAACAAACAAACATGTTTGATGGAGTGCCTGCAGAGCAATTGCACCAGTTCATAGCAGCTATATCAAGAACATCAATACCCATTCCTCTTTCTTTCTCTAATTCTTCTTCTTCATCACCAAACCAAACCAATGCAAATATTTTTCCTGCTTTTGATCCTTTAAGCACTAGTACTAATTCTTCACAACAAGTGCTGCAGCAACCCCATCACATCTTCTTGCACTCATTGCAGCAGCCCCAGCTGATCAAGAACGAAGAGAAAGAAGAGAATAGCAGCACCAGCAGTAGCTTGGTGGGTATGCATTTGGAGATTCAAACAGATCCAGTTTGGTTTCAAGATGAATTTGCTTGCACCGTTGAGAATCAGATCAAGCTTGGAGAATTGGCTTCCCGAACTCACTTGGGATCATGTCTCAAGGTACAAATATTATAGTTATATACATGTACAAAGGATCTGAAATTAGAGCCGTGTAATGAGAACATTAATTCAATGGGGTTTTAGCAGAGATGATCACGTGGACAGTTGAGACAGGCGGCTGGTTGGACTCTCCAATTTAAGCCAAAATTAAGGATCTCAAATTCAAGTAAATTAATACTCATTATACTAAAAAAAAAATCTCATTTTTATCAATAAATTGTCATGTCTAAACTCGGCCCTGGAAATTACCATCCCTAATTATTAGGACAAAATTGAGACAAGTTATATATTTGAGTTGAATTATATGTGCCTAATTTCTCTTATCATTTTCCATTTAATAAAAGTGCTTTTAGAAAGCACTTTTAAACATAACCTATGCGAGAAATGTGGCCATAATAACCAAACACGGCCCAACACTACCAATAATTGGAATCCAAAGACTATACAAACGGTGCTTTTAATATATGAAAGTCAATCCATCGAACAAACGTACGCCCAAGAAGAACTCGACAGATCCAAAACATCGGCTGGCTGAAAACAGAAACAAAACTAAACGACACCCACAAAGCGCAACACTTTCTCATTTCACACACATTAGAAACAGCGATGGTGACGAAGACGGAAGAAACCCAATTGAACAGCTTAGAAAATCAGGTTGATAATGGCGGAGGAGGGGCTTGGGAGTATATCTGTCTCGTTAAAAAGCTCAAAGTCAGGCGCCCCGACAAGGTCTTGAAGCACGGCTTATCGGTCTTGAATGATCCCAAAAAAAGATCCGCTCTTGGATCAGATGGTGAGTTTGTTTGATTTGCTCATTTGGGTTTTGTTCAGAATTCAGAATTGTTAAATTGAGTGAATAATTTTGGTGGAATTGTAAGTTTGTTGATTTGCTTAAGTGGGTTGGATTTAATTTTAATTTGTTCCTAGCTGAGGTTTTAAAGTTCGGAGCTTGATTCGGATTTTGGGTCTGGAAAGGAAGTTTATTGGACTTTGAAAATGTTTGGCTGAATTTTGAGTTTGTTGATTTAATGCATTGGTTGTTTCTGATATGGAGACTTTGAAACTTTATTTGAATTGGTATGATGAGCTTTGTGCTTTGTTGTTTTCCGTTTTTGTTTGCTGAATTTCATGTGATTTCGAGAGCTTCAATCTTCTTTTGAATTGTGTGGTGAGAATCTGCTGCTCAATAGTGAATAGTTTTAGTTTATTTTTCGATTATATTATTTAAGTTCTGATTGAAGTTTTCTATTAACTGATATGGGATTTGACTGATTTAGCTTATAGGTTGCTGATCTAGTTATGTTTTATTTTCGTCATCTATATACCTGCTTGTTGCTTCTGGATATTGCAGTTTGACTTCTATTATAAACTATTTCTAACTTATAACGAAATATTCTTTCATGTAGTGTGGACTCTATATGAGCAGGTAGCAATTGCAGCTATGGACTGTCAATGTCTTGATGTTGCAAAGGTTTGGTTCTCTTCTTGATGTTTTCTACTAGAGTCTTTACTATCTCCATTGTCTTGTTCATGGGTTTTTTCTTGAATTTCATGAAGTTTATCTTATATCTTTTGCAGGACTGCATAAAGGTTTTGCAGAAGCAATTTCCTGAGAGCAAAAGAGTTGGTGAGTTGATTAACATTTGACCATATTTATGTACTAGTTTGTATGTGACAAATTTAGCCATGCATGATTGCCTTTGTATGTTACTGTTAAACTGATGACTGATGAGTGTTGCCTCTTCATGGCCCTTCCAGCTATGCGTCCTTTTTTTTTTTTTTGTTAGTCCATATCCCTGCAAGAAGGAGTTTCCAGTGATTCCAAAAAAAAAAAAATTATACCTCAAAAATACTGTTGCAAAAAGAAGTGTGATAGAGTGTTTACTTATTTTTATTGCTATAAAATTGCATTCATTTGAATGTTTAGAGGCATACCTTGTTGATCAGCTCACAACTGCTTAAAATTAACGCAAATTAAGAAAGCTTACATAATCAATCTTGCTTATATATGTCCGTTATTGTCTTGAATTCTAATATTTAAATCCATCACAGGAAGGTTAGAGGGGATATTGCTCGAAGCAAAAGGATTGTGGGTAGAGGCAGAAAAAGCCTACTCTAGCCTTTTAGAGGATAATCAACTTGATCCGGTAATTTCTGTAACCAATTTTTTTGCCTTTTTATGTAATAATGATGTATCGCATTGATGATTCTATCTTGCTCATGTAAATATACTACTTTCTTTCTTTCGTGAGAATTAAAATAACTGTGTTATTCCTAAAAAACTGATTTCTTAAACAGGTATTGCATAAAAGGAGGGTAGCTATTGCAAAGGCACAAGGAAATTTTTCAGGAGCCATAGAATGGCTTAATAAGTATCTTGAAATGTGAGACAGTTTTCTACTATTCTTGAGCCATTTTGCTTCCTATTTCTGATAATACATAAACAAACAGATTTGCTAAGTGTTCTACCTTTTCCACTTCCCAGATTTATGGCAGATCATGATGCCTGGAGAGAGCTTGCCGAAATATATGTCTCCTTGCAAATGTGAGTGTTCCTTGTGGTGATCCTCCTTTTCCTGTCTTTCTCATAACCTCAAGTAGCTTAGTTTTTTCTGTGTGTGTGTAAATTAGGTACAAACAAGCTGCTTTCTGCTATGAGGAGCTTATATTATCCCAGCCCACTGTTCCACTTTATCACCTGGCTTATGCTGATGTGAGTGCCTTCTTCAATTTGTATCATTATTTTTGCTTTTTCATGAGGTATTTCAACCTTAGTCTGTTTTTTGCGGTAGAGAGATTACAGAAGACAGATCCTGTCTATGAATAGTTTAGAAAACGGATTACCATTTACTCCTATTTTAGGAATGGTTCTGTCTTTATGAATTGAGTTGCTCCATGTTTGTGCATTCAGTTCAGTCTTTATGAATTGAGTTTCTCCGTGTTTGTGCATTGATTACCTTTTAACTTGAAAATCCTTTCTTGCTCAATTAGATTGCGCATACAACATGTTTAAGTTGGTACACTCCCCCTTGGATATCCACCACTTGAGTTTTGTTTTGAGTGTTTTACACCTATTCATAGTATGTCACACCTTGTGTTGCAACAATCACCAAAATCTTGCCACTTCTCAACCATTAAGGGGCGCAAGCTTAGTAGTACCAATAGATGGCCTCCCAGTGTACTTGACATCCCATTCAAAGCGTGAAACCGAGAGCATAGCTCGTCCAAATTTGGTTTGGCTAATTTCACTCTCTCATATATTTCTTCTAATTTACTTTATTTACTTGGATTTTTGGTTACTTCCATTTAGATCCACAACACATTATTGTGGATATAAATGGAAAGTATCCAAATTATTCAAGTGAATAATGTAAATAAAAGAAGTATATGGGGCAGAATGAAAAAAAAACAAGCCAAATGGGAGATAAGTTGCAGAGAACTCTTCTTTGCTCAATACTTCAATGTGAGAATGTGTTATTTGAGCACAAATCAAATGCTTAATTGGGAAATATTTCCAATCACATTTTGACACTTAGCATAACATTTGTTGCATTTGCAACATAATTGGTGTGTAGTGTGGTGTGAAATAGACTCCCTAAATTGATTGGTGTGTAGTGAATACAAGCGGTGAAAGATTTGGTATGAACATACATTATAATTCAGCACTTTGTAAGTTTATGGTGGTGGGATCCACACCAAATTTTCACAACACTCTCGCTTTGATATTCACTATTTCATGATAATTGTACTTAACATTTGCTTAGGAAGAATTCTACTAGGTAAAGGTTAAGTACAGTTATCATGAAGTGGTGGATATTGATGGGGGAGTATTATAAAATATATGGCTCTCCACCTCATGAGAAAAGGATAGAGTGTTTCACACCACACTAACTAATTGTGCTGCCAATACAACAATTGTAATAATTGAGGTGTAAAACATGTCTTCATCTGATTTTTTTGACGAACAGGTTTTATACACACTTGGTGGACTAGAAAACATTCTGATGGCAAAGAAATATTATGCATCCACCATAGACTTCACTGGGGGCAAGAATACCAAAGCACTTTTTGGTATTTGCTTGGTGAGTTTTTTCTTGCATGTCTTTAGATGCATGTTTGTGCAGATAAGAAAACATGAATTTATACTTGTGTATATACTAGTTGCTATAATATTTATTAGTCACTTGCTTCTCTTGCTGGCATTAATAATCTTCTTTTAGGTTTTCTGTTGCTGCAAAATATCACCCATTTGATTTTGCATCTATAAATAGTCTAGATTTCTCCTTTTTCCTTTGTGGTATCATAGTTACCAACTTGCATAACTGAAGTTTTAATTCTGGTTCCCAGTGTTCCTCTGCCATAGCACAACTTACAAAAGGGCGGAACAAGGAAGTTAACGAGAGCCCAGATCTACAATCTTTGGCCGCAGCAGCCTTGGAGAAAGACTACAAGCAGAGAGCTCCTGGCAAGCTCCCTCTTCTCAATTCTGCATTGAAAATTCACAATTTCAGTAATTGAAAGATGCTTATAATCACTTCACACCCCAAAATTGAAAGGAGTCATTAGCGACTTAGTGCAGAAGTGGATCGAAGTTTGCAAATTCTTTTAGATGTTCACTAATTGAAACAAATTCATGTTATTTTTCATAAGCATGTCCTTTCTGGGTACATTTAAAGTCCCTAATACGAGGACATAAACATAATGTACTATTTAGATGCTCCATTAGCCAACTTGGAATGTCGTGTGATAAATTTATCCCCTCTGCATAATGTCAGTAATATTCTTTTTCTTTTTCCTACCTGTAATTTATGGATTTAAAGCCGTTTGGTGGAGCGTTAACGCTAGCATTTTAACGTTCCACCAAACGAGTAAGTTAACACTAACGTTAATGCAGTTTAGACTCTAGCGTTTGTTTATACTCTGATAATACTCTTTACCAAACGTACCATTAATCTTCCGTTTCTTGATGACAAAGTTATATGCTAAAAGGATTTAGCAATTTGAGGATGCAGGCTAGAATTTAGCAAATCTTAAAGTGCATGGATCACTCACTATCTGTATGATAATGGCATTTATTTTTTTTTATTTAAATATAAAATTTATTTATTTGTTTTACTAAATTAAAACGTTAAAAAATTATGGATACCTTCTTATCTCATTATATAGAAACATATTTTATTCATTTCTTAGAGAGCAAAATTTTCGAGTTGAACTTCAATTAGATTGTATGACATTTATTTAGCTGTGATCATATTTTTTAAACTAAACTTTGATAGATCGAAACAGGTACAATAACCATTAGGTTGAACTTCAAACAAACTTCTTCTAATATCTTTACTAGTCAATTTATTTAATATAATTTAAAAAGAAAAAATAATTAAAGCATCTTGTTATCATGATCATACGTATGGATTATAATAGGTTGGATATAATACGAGGATAATAACATATATATATATATATATATATATATATATATATGAAAATTTTATCCATGCACGGCCCTAACATATTAGGCTTGTGTGGGTCCATATTCATGCATGAATTTTATCTCTACTATAATGAAGATATTCATACCTGGTCCATCTAATTAGTAGGTATAAAAAATTATCTCCTTATCTGCCCTTATCATATGAACTTTCATCTCACGAGAATTTTTACCATCACTAATCATAAGAAAATCACATATCGGGTATCAACTGTCAAGTGCTAAAACCAAAGAATCAGACTTTCTTTTTTCAATTAAAATTTTAAAGCATGGTTATTTATTTGATTGTAATTTTCAACTCTTGTTACATAGCAAATCCACATACAAAAGAAAAAATATTAATTAGACACAACTTGTTTGACATGAAGAAAGATTTTGAAAGAGAGATATGATTAAGGATTAGGCTGTCAATGACTTGAGTCTTTGTTGGTGGCCAAATATTGGTCTTTTTTTAGTCAATTACACTTATACCCTTAGAAAAATTCTTTTGTATTTTAAGCATAACTAATTTTTTTTTTAAAGATCTAAGGATAGACAAAATCTAAATTTATATTTTTTATCTATTAATTCATCAAGATTCTAACTCAATTACAAGCTAAAAAAAATTACAATAAAATCACTCGATGGCCATATTTTGAGCATAATAAGTCTCTTTATAAAATTTTATTATGCTTACATTTATTGATACCATATTTTTTTAATTTATCTAAAAAGGTATGTACATATTTTATTATGCTATAGTAACCGAAACCGAATCGGAATGAATCAGACGATTCCGATTCCGTACTGTTCGGTTAAGATTCCCACCCTAGTTGAACCGTTGGAACCGGATGGTTCCAACTGGAACCGTTCAGTTCCACTATTAAAATTTAATTTTCATTTTTTAAAATTATTTTAAAAAAAATAACCGAATATGTCCGGTTCGGTTCCGATTTCCGATTTCACATTCTTGTAAAACCAGAACAGAACCGAAATTATCTGATTCGGTTCCGGTTCCACAAGAGTGAAACTGGGAACCAAACCGAACCGGTGCCAACTAAATTGTAATATTCAAAGCAGACAAAATTACATTTTTCAATTAATATTAAAACACATAAAATAATAATAATAATAATAATAATAATAATAAACGAAACATCGTGCAAGCCTTTAAATGGTAGAGTGGTCCCCACCACATAACAAGTGAAAAAGCAACCGTTACTCCTGAGTCCTGTCATGCATTTCTATTCCTTTATAAATACATGCAAAAAATAAAACCATAAATTAAAACTTCAATTTATTCATGCATTTGTTAATTTTAAAATATCTATTTATTTATTATCATCATTTCCCCCATTGAAGTTTCATTTTGAAGCTTCTTCAATTTCAGTTTCTTTTGTAAACTTGGCCTTGTATTCATTTTTATGTGGGCATGTCAGCTAAAGCAAAGTCAAGAGACAAATAAAGATGCTTTGTTTTATTTTTCCTTTTTCAGTGTTGAGTAATCTTCAAATTCCAGCCTTCACAGCAATACCCCGGTTGCTAATATTATCCTTCATTTTCATCAAGTCATATTTTTTTAGCTGTCACAATCTTGAGGTATATTTATATTTTAATTTTTAATATATATATATTTTGTGATGACTGTTGAGAGTGAAACAAGCAGTCTACTTTTTCTCTGTTTCTGTAAATGAGTTTATTTACTTTATTTTACTGCATTACAATCTCCAGTTTTGTCTTGAGTTTATTATATATGTGTGTGTTTCTCATGTTTTTTTTTTTTTTTTTATAACTTTTCTTTGATTGTAGAAATGTGTTTATATCCAAATAAAATCAAGCCTTGATTTGCATATTTTGGAGAATTTCTGAGATGGGTTTTTTGTTTTTTCTCCTTTAAGTTCAGGTATGGATTGTTTCTCTTCTTTACTTTCTTGTTCTTATGCTGCTTATTGATTTCTGATTTAGACTTAATTTTGGCAATTTAGGTTGCAAAAAAGGGTTGTTAAAAGATTGTTTAGAGAGTAGAAGTGAATTTTATTGAGTTAAAAATGAGAGATTTTCCATCTTGTTTTGGGGAAAATGGGGTACAAGTAGCTGATATTTCATCATCAAACACTGCCAAAAATGCTGAGAATTTGGTCACTTCTGTTTATCAATCTCGTATTCGAGGCCGGTCTTGTTTAATTACTATAACATGGAGCAAGAATTTGATGGGTCAAGGCCTTAGTGTGGGGATAGATCATGCTGCAAACCAATGTCTTTGTAAGGTTGAAATTAAACCCTGGTTGTTTTCAAAACGAAAAGGGTCCAAGAGTTTAGAAGCTTATTCTTGTATAATTGACATATATTGGGACCTTTCTTCCGCGAAATTTGGATCCGGGCCTGAACCATTGGAGGGATTTTATGTGAGTGTTGTGGTTGATAGGCAAATTATTTTGCTTCTTGGGGATATGAGAAAAGAAGCTTCTAAGAAGACTAATGCCGCTCCTGTTCCTTCTAGTCCCGTTTTCATTGCTAAAAGGGAGCATCTTTTTGGCAAGAAGGTGTTTTGTACTAAGGCTCTGTTTTGTGAAGATGGGCACAACCATGATCTTGTGATTGAATGCGACACGCATGCAATCAATGATCCATGCCTTATGATTCGTGTAGATGGGAAGACTGTGATGAAGGTGAAGCAGCTCAGGTGGAAGTTCAGGGGCAATCATACTATCTTGGTTGATGGGCTGCCGGTGGAAGTTTTCTGGGATGTTCACAATTGGCTCTTTGGTGCATCAGTTGGGATTGAGAATGCTGTTTTTATGTTCAAGACATGCCCCTCAACCGAGAAGTTGTGGGCTAGTGGACCCCTTTCTGATCCAAACACATTGCCATGGTCTTTCTCACAGAGATTTTTAGATTCCAAGTCACAAAGTCATGGTTTTTCATTGATTTTGTATGCTTGGAAGAATGAATAGAGATATCTGGGAATTACCTTTGGTAGCTAACAAAAGGCTTCAGCGAGTGGTATTTTTTCGAATTATGTTATCTATTCACAATTAAATTGATTAAAAATGGGTTCATTTGTATTTTTTTCTCGTGTTGTACTCTTGAGCTTCCTGAGTAATTGAATGGAATTGAGGTCCTTTTTTTTTTAAGTCAGTTGTATATCCTAAATACATTTATTGTTAATCTCATTATGTGTTTACATTGAAGATTTCATAACCATGCTAAACCTTTTCTAATTGCATTTTAAGTTTGTCTGGCACATAATGCGTGTTTTTGTTTAACATCTCGAAATGCATGTTTTTTTTTGTTTTTTAACTTGATCCTGGCCGTACTCGGTCAAGACGTTCTGACTTGACTCTCTCATATATATATACTGACTTGATTCTCTAATATATATATATATATATAATCTTTTGTTTCCATTATGTCTTGAGTCACTGCTCACATTTTGGAGGACAGACGGTATAATAAATAAGGAGTAAGTACGATCAATTAGTTGTGGAATTTTGGTTATTGTAATCATCAATGAAGTCAAGTAATGATTGTCAAAATAATTTATGATGCTCGGAACAAAAATAGGCATAAACAATATTTCTTAGCTAAAGAAAAAAGAGATAGCTACTTTACATGTTGATTTGGCTTGCAAAGGCCTGCAGCATTTTTTGAAGACTTGTGCTGCATATATCGCCGCTGTCACTGTTACATCTTCATATAATAAGTCTTTATGCATGTTTTTCGAATATGATGCACTGCAATGTCATTTTCATTTTGCATTTTGTTTGGACCCCAATTCCTGAATCTTCTTGATTTAATTTCCTTATTTCTCACTTCTTTATCATATGCCAAAACTTCCATTCCTAAGCCATAGCTTGGTTGGTAATAACAATAGAACCATATAAATCAAATTTATACTTCTTTGCTTTGTTGTTGGTAAACTAGTAATGAAAAGGACGAAGTTCCCTCCGGCTATTAATGTTCCCTATGCTAGTGAAGAAGATTCCATTCATGTTTGTTCTAGAACTCGAGTTTTGTTACAGACTAAGAAGCATTGTCAGAGTAGGAGGGACCAATTATCTGTCACTACTTATGAGTTGTTCGTGATTGTATCTCCGGTACGTATTCTCTTCATGGTTTGCGTCTACTTCCTGGTTGATTTGCGGTAGCAGGGTTTTGACCCTGATTGTTTGGATTTCTTGTCTAAAATCTTTGGTTGCTTAACTTTTAATCCTCATTTACCACTTCATACCGAAAAAGTTTTTATCTAACTATATAAACAGTTCCAGTTGCGGAAAAAATCTCTTTATAAAAAAAAAAATACAAAGCTAAAATTACTTACATGTTGAATCATTCCCAGAATCCACAGACCTCGTTCGCTGTATCATTTTTATAAATTTTTTTAATGTAAAGGGAGACATTTGTTCTCTTACAAGCTATTGTTTATCTACTGACTGGAATGGTGGAACAAGCATCATCCTCATTTGATAGGATGTGATCTTTGAAAGGAAAAAAATTTCAATGCTGGGGTTGCAATTTCTCATTTATAGATAAGAAGAATCTGAAGTAGATGAATATTTTATTTGCATGTGATAAATGTTATTTTCGTGACTCGAACTGATATTCTCCATATCACAATTATAAATTATAAATTATAATTGTGATTTTTTTCTCTTAATTATAAATTATCTTTCACAACTCTATTAAGAGATCTTAATCATTTTTTTTATATCTCGTTTGTCATATTTTATCGGATAATAGAACATAAATAACTTTAATTTTGATACCATAATAAATAAAAAAAAAATCAGAAAATAAACATATTAAGTGAATATACAAAAAGAACCTAACAATATAGTTAATCACAAATCATGATGAACTCTAAACCCATGAACAATATACCAGATACTTCTCGAAATGTGATTTTATTGAACCGGCTCAATTATGGGTCGGATCAAAATTAGACCGAACCGACTTGTTCAATCCAGCCGTTATAAATATATAAATTATTTTGAAGTCCAGTCCAGTTCCCTCTCAATTTCATCTCTACTACTCTTCAATTCCTCGATCGCGATATCTTTGTCATCATAAGTAATTTATCTTTCATTAACTTTTTTTTGGCTGATTGGCTCGTGCGATCCCTTTGTTGTGATTTCAGGGATTTTTAGTTGAATGTATGTTTTTCTGCGATCCTTTTTATGAAGTTATTTATCCGTTTTAGGAGGATGCAACGTTTTTGACTGACATAATTTTATCATGTAAGAAGTCTCACCTACGTGAGTGGCTGACAGACATATCCGACTCTCATTATGGTTCTTCAGAGTGTTAGGAATTTTGAGTGGATACCGGCTCTTGGTGAGACTTGACCCAACTTAGAATCTTATCTCAAAGTCCATATAATCACCAGTTTTGACTAATAAAACATATAAAATTGTATCTAATATATAAAAAATTATAACATACCAAAACCTCGTCCAAGAAACAGCACCTACAACATCATAGACAGTGGCGGAGCCACTTGGTGCCCAGTGGGAGCAGTTGCCCCCACTGGGCACCACTATTTTTTAAAAAAATAAATTATATATATATATATATATAGAAAATCTAAATAATTAAACAACACCCCAAAATATATTATTTATTAATTTTTTGAGTTGTATTTTTTTAATATAATATGTAGACCCAAGACCAAATTAGTTAAAAAAATTCCAATACATTTTTACATTAATCTTATTTCTTGAACATATCTAAAATAATTATATTTAATTTGTATGTGTATAGATAATTGACTATTTTTCATTTTAAATCCACTCATTTATTTGTTTTTCCATTTGCAAAAGAATAGAGATTTCATTACATTTAAAATAACTATATTTATACTTAGGTTTAGTTATTAATCTTCTAATTTATTGATATATTTGTAGTGATTATTTTACTAAACAACATCGTATATAGTTGTTATGTGTAGAATATTCACATATTAATATAAATATAATTATTTTGTATATATTTTGTATATATTTATTTTTTATTTATAGTTTTTCAAAACACAAATATTATGTTTTAGCACTAGGCTTTTAATAATTTAATTAAAAAATATTTAAATCCACAATAAATTAGCGGAAATTTATTATATAATATACTATATAAACTTAAAATATATAATTTTAAAAATAAATTTTTACTTAAATTTTTAGGGTAAATTGGTATTTTTAGAAATTACGGATAAAAATATAATTCTGAAAATTTTGGGTTAATTTATAAGTTTAAAATCTAGGGACTATTTCATAATTTTCAAAAGTACAGGGATCATCTTATAATTTTAAAAAATATGTATGAATTCATTATATATTATTTTGGTTAAGAAAAAATTTAACCTCCACCGACTGAAATTTCTGAATACGCCACTACTGATCATATATCAAAATTTATGAAATTGTTATTTGGGATGAAAACGGTAATTTGTGTGTTTTTGGAGAAGAATATCGTGGCTTCCTCCTAAGTGAGCAGGACCATATAACATTAGAAGAGCCAGGGAGCAGCCAACAAACTCTGGTCTTGCAGCTTAATCCGAGGAAGAAGAAGGTGACATGGAAAGATGGAACTGTAGACAATGATCAATTCATGGGAAAGAAGAGTGTTGATGGTGTTTTTTTGTGACAATGGCAGATATGAGATTTTTCCTTTTGGAGAGTCAAGTGTTCAAAAAGTTTAGGTTATTTCTCGGCCAGAAAGAGAGTCCGGACACAGTTTTCCGGATCTGGCCGACCAGAGCACATAATATGGTACAGATTCAGAAAAACCTACCACATCAAAGTGGAGACCGATCACGGAAGATGGGTCGGACAGTTCAGGATAGTTCAGACCGACCACAGCAGGAGCCCGGTAGCTCAGTTCAATTTTGTTTCACCTTCAGTACCACAGAAGATGCGCTCTGACGTTTTGGGTCTGGCCGAGATCAGTTTGGGTAGTCCGGTTAACCATTTGGCCGATCATTTGGAGACCGATGTGTGATCAGGGCATCTCTGATATGTGTTACTGTTCGAAAGATCTTTATAGGCTGGATCCAGTATATTGCGTGTGTCAGTGGGTAGAACGGCGTGATGTGACAGGATGTCAGATGACAGGATTGCTTTCGGCGAGACAGTCTTAGGGCAGAGAGCCCGTCAATCAGTCGGAAATCTGCGTGGCTGACATCATAGAGATTTGGGAACAATGTGTATTTCTCTTAGTATATAAAGGGAAGATAGTCTCATTTGTATAGGTTGGATGTGTTGGTTGATAGAAATCTCATAAAAGCACTACTTGTAAGTTGTAACACCACAAAGCAAACAGCTCGGTTTTCATTAGATCATCATTGAAAACGGGTCGGCCGAGCTAGTTTTGGTAATAAAAGTCACCCCCCACTTTGTGCCCGTGGACGTAGGCTGAACTTGCTCCGCCGAACCACGTAAAACCCTCTTGTCTATTTCATGGTTATCTTGTCTTTTGTCAAATTTGTTTTTGATCCCCTCATAACCAAACAAATTCAAGGTTGAAGGATGATTGTCTCGGGATGGTTATCTCGAAACTACCCCTGAGATGAAAATCACCCGTCAACAAAGAGTTCCAACAAGTACTGCTATCACTTTTTCTGAAGCATTGAGTGAATAAGTGAATAAATCATAATAGATTAAGTGAATAATTAACCCAAATTATGACAACTAAAACACGAATTTACTCTATTTTTTTTAACTTAATTGGTAGGACAGAGGCATTGAGGTGGGTGCTTTGAATCTTGAATGATGAGGACACAAAGCAAGTGGGGGTTGTTTGATCATCACAATCATCAGCAGCATTTGCACAAATTGCTCTATTGGCCAAGCCTTACAGTTCAATATTTCATATTTAATTTCCTTTCTCCCCTTGATTTGCTCCTCTGACATGGCTTTTTAAATGAAAAAAAAATAAAATAATAATTAAAATTAAAATTAAAAAAAAAAAAAAAAAAAGAAAAAAAGAAGAAGATAATAATTAGCTAGCTGTGTTGCACTTGAGAATTCAGTGTGAGTCACAATTTAATTAAATTAAGAGTCATGACTCTCATCTTTCTTTCTTTTGTTTGTATTTGCTTTAAAAGGAGCTAACCTCAATTAATTTTAATAATTACTTCAAATTCTTTCTTGTTTGCCATCTCCATGAGAAAATAGTAGATTTCATTGTACAGTTTTTTCTTCTTTTGACTTCAATTAAGCCATCAATTAAGTTTAGATTTATGGGTAGTTTTCATTGTTGTTGGATTAACATTCCTTGTGACTCATATGACAAAACGAAGCATCTAGACAACCATCAATCTCATAGCTTTATCCAATTACTAGTGTTGGAAGATATTTGTTAATTTCAATATCGTTCTCATTATGAAATTAGTACAAAAAATCATCAAATTTTGAATTGTAATTATTTTTGTCCTAAATTCTAAATTCTAGATTTAGGATTTTTGTCATCCTTATCACTAGTCAACTCAAATTTATAATACATATATATATGGTGTACCTTCAACAACTTCTGAACCATCAAATAAACTAGAGACAATATACAATTTTTCT
>SKCR01000842.1:0-28645 GCA_019454045.1 Zanthoxylum bungeanum
TTGTTGATTTTGCAACAAAATCAAAGAGAGGGAGAGTCCAAGTTCACGCCAATGGAGGAGAGGATATTAGGGTTTCCTATTGTTTCAAGTGTTGTATTACCCAAGTGAAGAGAGGAGAAGGCTTTTGGGTAAAAATCCATTTTACCCTTTTCACCTAAACTAGGTGGTTGGGTAAATGGTTTTACCAAAACCATTACAAGGTGGTTGGATGGTTGGTGGCTTGGCATAATGCCAACTACCCCCTCCCAACTACCACATGTGAAGTGGGCCCCACATTTGAATTCAAAATTCAAATGGATTCTACGAATGTTTCCGCGGCTCGGATTCGTTTAATCCGATTAAGAAAATTTCCGTCGCTAAATAATTAAATCTAATTTAATTAAATGACGATGCCTCGTAAATATTATTACGAATGCCGTTTACGAATTAATTCTAAATAATTCGTTCGCTCGTATTAAAGTCCAACTTTAATTTCGTAATGAAATCCAATTTCTTATTAATATATTGATATATTAATTTTAGCCCATACGAATAAATGAATAGAAAAATCAAATTTAACTATTAAATTATTCTACCTATTAATTCCAAATTAATCGCGTTCTCTCTCTTCCGAACACCATTTAATCCCAAATTTAATAATACCTCAATTAATCTCATTTAATTTTCTCCATCTTACTTAATCCCAGATTAATTCTCTCTCTTAATTAATCCCAGATTAATTCTAATTCGAGTCAACTGTCATCGGTGAAACTTTGGGAAGCGACCCAAGAGATCCCTGGATTGTTGGCAGTAAATACGGTTATCGGATTATCCGAATACGTGCGTACCTCGTACCACGTGCTTACCGATTTTCAAGCCATGGTTGGCTTCTAGCAAAGCACCGTGCCTACCCAATTCTCCAGTAATATTCTTACTGGAATATATAATCTATGTCAGGGGTAGTATACATAGTATTGCGTATTTCGATCCAGTATCGAATGTCACGTGCTAGGCCTGGGGCTGGAATGTGTCTGCCCCGTACGAAGCACATGTCGGATGTCTGGTAACTAGTCTCTATAATCGGATATACATGACCTAGTCATAATATTCCGATGACTGCAGTACTTAAGAGCACTAGTACCGTATCCTACGTGACATCATCTCCACTATGACTGGAGTGCTACTTCCGTCTTGACATCACACCCAATACACTACGATTCTCAATATACCCAGCAGAGGCGTACACAGAACCGGTTAAAGCCCTGGATGACCAAAACTAAAGCATACCGATTGTCGCAAGTATTAGCGATGCAAGTCTCAGGTTAAGACCAAATACACCTACCCTGATATCGGACTTCCATAGACACATAGTCCATAACCAATGGAATTCGAGGGGTCTATCCAGAGCGAAGCTGTTTCCCCGCACCATCGGTAAACCCAACCTCCTATCACACTTGCATAAGTATCCAATACTTAAATATATGATAATTATGTCGTTGTGCTCCCACAACGCGCACAAGTGCAATACTAGTCTATTCCGCATTATCGATGTCCAGTCTCGATAATACTACGACTAGGGATATTTAATGATTAATCTTTCGAGGACTGATACTGTCTCATATCATCTAAATCCAGGAACTAATCATAGGGACCTCCTATCATTTATACATCTAGGTGATCTAATCACAAATGATAAGAGCGCAATCTCCTTGTCACATAGTTTATTTATACAACAACACCATGATCTGTATAAATAGTGACGCTATGTGTCATAATTGTCCAACACCGGGGATCTCATAGGTCGTTTCCTGAAGATTCACCGATGACGTATGACTCACACTTTAATTAATCTGGGATAATTAGAAGAGAGAGAAAATTAATTTGGGATTAATTATGGAGATATTTTATCTGGGATAAAATATTAATTAATGAGAGAGAACGATTAATTAGGAATTAATCGATAAAATAATATATTCGATATATTATGCGAAATTGGATTTCGACGCGGAATTAAAATTAGATTTTAATTCGGGCGAACGAATAATTTAGAATTAATTCGTTAGCGATGTGAATAGTTATTTTGATAGGCGTAATCGTTTAATTACGTCGCAACGGAAAATTCATTAATTTGGAATTAGCGAACCCGAGCCCGAGATTATTTACGAGCGCATTCGCATTTCGAATTCGAGTGCGGCTCGCAAGTCAAATCAAGCGTCAAATCATTAGTCACATCAAGCGTCAAATCACAGGTTACTTTGAGTGATATGACAATTGATTGATTGATTGATGTGAGTTGATGTTAGTTGATTGAAAAGCATTAATTGCTTTTGCTTTTTGACCTTTTGGAAAATGGAAAAGTGTTTTTGGTATTTGATTTTGGAAAATCAAATATATATAAAATATTTTTTCTTTTCTTTTCTCTCTCTCACCACACGGTTTTTCTCCTTTTCCTTCCTCTTCTCATTCGGCTTTGAGCCATCTCTTCTCCTTCATTTTCTGGTTTTGCCGAGAGGACAAAGAGAAGCAAGAGAGTTGATTTTATTACAAAATCAAGTGCTAGCACACACAATGGGTTTATACAAAGTGATAGGGTAGTGAACACATGAGCATGGAATCATCTTGAAAGCTTGAAGCTTGGAGCTTCAATGGAGTCTTCAATGGCCGATTCTTGGAGGAGCCAAAGACACCAAAACCGAGCAGTCAACTGCCAAGGGAAGCCAGTGCCGAGCTTCAAGGAGGGGTGAAAAGGTTGTTCTTCGTAGCATCCAAATCGTCATTGTGAGTATGTTTCCGCCATTCTCCTTTGTTGTATTCATGCGTTTTTCTTGCTTGATTTCATTCTTGGGACCTAATTAGAAACCAACAATGGTATCAGAGCTTATATCAAGCATAAAATTTTTAGGGTTTAAAATTGGGCAAAATCGATTTGAGCATGAATTGGTTAAATTGTTTGATTAAGTATGCTTGAATGAGGTTGAATTGAAGTTGTGCATGATCATTTCAGAAAATTGGATTGGATTGATTTTCCCCAAAACCTTTGGCTTGGCCGAAAATGGAGGAACCCTAATTGTCTTGGTAATTTTGTTTTTTGATCATTGGATGACTTAAAACAATTGGGTAATGTTGATTTGAGGTTTAATTGGATTGAATTTTGAATTGGACAAATTTCCCCAAAATTAAAGGCTTGGCCGAATTCTGAGAAATTTGAAATTCATGGTGTTTTTTTATTTTTATTCATTGGATGAGTTGAATTGATTTGGGAAATGATGATTGTGGATTCAATTGGATTGAAACTGAATCGGATTGAAAAACCCCCAATTGCCGAGAAGTATAAAGCATGAAATGGGTTTGATTTTGATTAAATTGTGTTGGACACTATTTGATGTTAAAGTGCATAATTAATTAGGCTAATTGATGTTTTAGAAATGTTAATTGGGTGATTAATTGTGTATTACACTTAGGTTAATTAATTGTGGAATTTGGAATTTTATAAGTTAATTAATTTGGTTTAAATTGGATTTGGCCCTTAAAGGTTGTAATTGGGCTTTTGGGCTTGGTTGTACCAAGTTAGGTTTAGGCCAATTTGGTTGGATCCAATTGGGCCCAAAACCATATCCATAAAGTCCAATTATGATTAATGGACCTTAATTATTTAATTGGACCTAATGGGCCAAAATTGATTTCTGGACTTATGGGGTAAATCCCGGATTGGATTTTGGTTATTGGGTTTGACCCGATGTTGACCAAAAGTCCACGCCTCAAGAAATTAATTAAAAGCCTATAGGACTTTAATTAAATTAATATTGGATATTAATCGGGCTTTGAGACCCGTAACGATTAAATTTGGAATTTAAGTTGTAAAGGTTCGTTAATAAAGTGTAATATTTAATTTGGAATTAAATAGTGAATTAGTATTAAATACAAATTGAATTGGATTTAATTATGTAGTTTAATTTAATTCGAGAATTCGTACTTTGAGTACTTATTCGCAAAACGAGTTTGACTCGAGCAAAATCAAATTATTGTTTGAACATTGGATTATCACTAATTATCAGATTAATTAATTGGATTAGATTGATTGATAACATGCTTGTGTGAATACATGGTTGCGATGCATGAATAATGTATATCGGATGGATATTAGATGGGTGGGGCAATTTTAGAAATTGTAATAAATTTTGAATTTATTAATTGGACCTGCATGTCCAGCCTTATCACATTTATACTCTTTGTATTCTCTTCTCACCTATTCCCCTCAATGTAATGAGGTTTCTTTAGAAGTGTAGTGTAACGGGTAGAAGAAATATTTGTGCTAGCGGGAGAGAGAAAGAGAGATTGATCTAGGATCAATATGTAATTATCCATCCGCATATCATTATTATTTTATCATATGCGCTTTATTATGTGTTTAGAATGCATGCTTAAGGGTGTATGATGATGAGACCTTAACAAAGATAATAAATTGGTTTCCAATTTGCACGCGAAAAACCCTCGCTAAATATTAAGCGTTTTTCCTTCCATTGAGTGATTCTTACTCAAGATCCAGACTAGCATTGGCTTGTTGGCCAAAGTCAAGGCCTTTGTCCGTCGAGGATGTGTTTGAATCACGAAGGCTTTGTTCCATATCAGTGCCTTGTCCAAGTTATGGTTTGTTGGCCAAAGTCAAGACCACTTCTTGTCCATCGACATTGATTACGAAGCTTTACATGGTCAATGGGTCGTGCTTGACTGGGATCACTAAGTTTGTTGTGCCAAAGCCAATGCTTAGTTGATTCAGAGGAAAAAGGTTAGGTAATATATTGGATATATTGGCATATATAAGATATATGTTTCGGACTTGGATGTCCCCCTACTGGATCTAGGAATTGGATTGAATTTAAGCTGGGATATATAAAATTAATCGGTATATGCTTTTCCAAATAGCTAAACAAACGCAGTGGTGGCATTTGTCTTCAGAAGCCCTCTTGGGCTTAGCAATCTTCGCCTGTTGTTGAGGACCGAAAGCCTTCTTTTTCTTCCCTTTCTTCTTCTTTCCCTTGGACCATCCTTGGGAAGAAGCCGAAAGAGAAGTAATTCTAGGAGGGCGAGTCGGTACTCCCTTCTTAAAGTCCTCTTCTGCGTGAGCAACATCCTATGTAGCTCCTGGTAGGTACAGACAGTCCCGTGCATGTTAAAGTACATCACGAACTGGCGAAATGAAGCTGGTAGTGAACCAAGAATGACACTTCTACCGAGAATGTCATTCAAGATGAGATTATGTTGCCTCAATTGATCGATCAAATCGATCATCTGAAGAACATGTGGGCTAACACTTTGCCCCTCATCCAGACGCGCATGGAACAGTTCCATGGCGACTTTGTGAACAATCACTTGTTTTTGGTTCTCAAACGATTGTCTCAATCGCGTCATCATACTATAGGAATCTAACATACCATAGTACTGTTTCTTGAGTTTCGGAGACAGTGAACTAATGATATATGATTTAACCCTTAAATCATCATCCTTCCAAGTTTCAAAAACTTGGCGTTCCTCCTCCTAAGCATCCGCACCCACAGCAAGGGGCAACGGACCCTCAAGAACATATCCCAGCTTTTCGGAATCGAGGACAATCCTCAAATCCAATTCCCAGTCAGCGAAGTTCTCAGCGCCTTTCAGTTTGTTCGCATCAAGCATACGCGCAAATTGATTTGTGGATTGTGCCGCCATCGCCAATCTATCATATAGATCACGAAAAACGGTTAGCAGAAAATAAGCAGTTTCATATAATATCAAAAGCATAAACTAGATCATGGATTTTTAATCTAAAAATGCCCCTCCCACTAAATCATGCAATACTGTAATCCCCAAACAGAATACAAAGATTTAATAATTAAATTAAATACTAATAGTGAAAGGTGGACCCCGTGAAATATCTTCGGCTCACAGCAAGGCACGGTCTCGCCTACGTATATTCATCAGGTAGACAACTCATTTGTCAATCATTCTCTAATGACTCCTGGGTTTCCGGTCCTGGTCGATTCTCGTTGTCGCTGCGAAGGCAGGCCCACAAGGAGACGTACCAAGGTTAAACTCGTCAATGATAAACTCAAGTTACTTACGTAATCCTGACAGCTAGGGCACATTCAGAATTCCTCTTTTACTTGAATTTACCTAGTATTTGATATATATCCGGTATAAATAAATCTCTATCGGCTACACCCTCACAGCAGAGGCACGGTCTCGGATGTAGTCACAGAGAAGTATTCATAAACCGTATTGACAAGACGGACCACATAACATGCATCAAATACATAATTACATTAAAACCTTATTAATTAGGGATTTTCCGCTAAGTGTCATACACCCTAAATCTAACCAAATTAGATTCTAATAAGCATGCATAAAGTCAAGAAAACATGATTAAACATTGATTCAATGAAGGCTAATCATTTTAGGTGGCCTAGAATCAGACGAGCTCTGATACCATTTTGTAGGGGTTTTTAGGGGCTGAATCTGGTAACGCAGCGGAAGCGGTGGAAAATCGTATTTTCCGATTTCAAAAATTTTTCTCGGATTAATTAAATAAACATATTTATTTAATATCCAATAATCAAATTATGAAATAAAATTCAATAAATCATATTTAAGTGAATTTACCAAATTACCCTTACTTTGGTATTTTGTCCATTTTAGTCCGAAATTGATCTAATCAATTTTGAATGATTCTAAATCATTTCTAAGATGAACTTAGCATGTTCAAAACATCAAAACACCAAAAGAATCAAAATCCCCAAATATTGATCCTTGGCCGAGAGCACCATTGGGCTCCAATTTGTGCATTTTGCACTTTCATGCTTCAAGACACATCCAAATGAAATCCAATCAACATGAAACTTTATATGCATCATATACACATACCAATACACAACATATATGAAAAGCCCCAAATTTGGAATTAGTCATGAACCCTAATTTTTCAATTTCCTCAAATTGGACAAATTAGACCAAATACATTAAATCAATTACTTCAATCATCATTCTTCCATCCAATCCAAGTCTCAACACAATGAAACAACTCAAGATCAAATCTAGGTCATCTAAGAGTGGTTCAACAACTCTAGATTAGCACATGGTTTCCAAAAACCTTAAAAGAATAGTTGCAACTACAATAGTCATAAGCTTTCTTAATCATACATGCTCAACACATTCAACAAAAATTTCCATCATCAAAAACACAAGAAATAAAGAAAAGAAAAACTTAAGAACATCACAAGATGTTGCCTAGATCCTAAGGACAATTTCCTTTCTAATAGTAAGTTTGAAAAACTTACAAAATCCAAGCTTTTCTTTAGGTTTTTCCTTTTCTTCTTCACTTGTTTCCTTAGTTTCTTTCAATGGAGTTTTATGAAAAGTGTATTAGGTTTAACCAAATGAAAAGAAAATGAAAATAATATATACTTGTGCATTTTTTGCCTTGGCCGAAAATTCAATAATGTATATACCAATTTTTCATTTCAAAATCATTTAATCAACTTGACAAATATAAAAACACTTTATGGATATTTATTTAAGTCAACAATGGCAACTAATATCATTTACTTAAAATATCCTAATGTAAGATATTTATATTTTAATTAATTTAATCATTTAACAATTAAATAATTAATTAATTAATCAAATACAAATATATTAAATATATGTATAATATTTACATTAAATATTAAAAATATATATTCATTTAGGATATAAGTCAAATAACTCGTTTTGACTATTAATTAATGTGTATTTAAATTAATCAAGTATTAAATGTAAATACACAATAATTAGGCAAATGACTATCTAGTCCCTTTAACATGTATCTTGCGTTTAACCTTTAAACGACTTTATAAATAATCAATATTATTTATTAATGTTGCTCTAGTGCTCTACGAGTTTGTTTCATTATTGAGACTCTCTAGATTCAGGCATATCCGTCACGAACTCCAATTTCGTGTCCATAATCTATCCACCCGTAGATTATGACGATCACGGATAATCTCGCTGAATCATACAGGTCGAGGTCATGGCAAATGTATAATTCCTCCGTCACAGGTATCCGGATAAATCCCAGAGATATAGATATAAACGTCAAATCTCTATCGGGATTATCCAGTCGACTATTCTATTAGCAATCTCAAAAGAATGTTTAGAACTAGCTTCTAAACTTTACCACTGGCCCATGGTTTTATCTGATTGCTAATCATATGGACTACCTATGCTCTGGTACACAGAACTGACGGATCCTATCTTGATACACATAGGACACCCTGAGGATCTATCTACACCCACGAATAGGCGGAGGTCTGATCTAAATAGATCGGTGACGTGACTGCCATCTAAGTGTAGAAGATGTCTCATGTGCCCACAATGGCATCTCAAGTCTAAGAATCACAAGTGCTACTCAACCCGAGAAGATTCTTATTGACGCTGGTGTATCATCCATTAAGAATCTTCGGTGAGTCGTTCAGTGTTTATCCGCTATAAACACATACACGTCTATACTAGTCTCCAAGACTAATGGTTTATTGAGAAACCATTGGAATCAAATATTCCAGTATACGACATGTACTGGTCTCAACGGGTTTACTATACTGACCAAGTAGTGTAAACCTTGATCAGGAACTGTCTGAGAATGACAACGTCATGATACTACTCAATGTTCGTTGCGACGCTTTTGCAACAGTACCATGACTAATCATTCTAAGGTCAATACGTCTTTACCATATTAAAAGATAGATTATATTATAGAAACTGCATATATTATTCATAATAATAATGTTTTACAGAAATATTCAACAGAAATACAACCGGGAATTGGCGCTCTGAGCACCAACCCTAACCTTTCTTCTATGGAACTAATCTCCTATGCAAAGCTAAGGATGAACTCTTATAATAAGTTCTTATATTCATGTTTTTGATTCCTAAATACTCTTCAATGTTTAATACAATTGATGATTTGTTATTCTTTATTATCTTATGATTATGACCCATATATTATGTTTTACCAATTTGCATATAGGAATAGTCATGCTTCTTCTATGTGTGATTGGGGAACCCAGTTGTGACTGGTAATATTTTTTTATGAGTTGATCTTCTGCTATAGTATTGTCTGTAGGTATATTGTCGACGTTAGATAGGTCATAACGATAAAATTGTGTGTTGTTAACATAGAGAAAATAATTCATCGATTACCTTAGAATTTAATATGTTTTGAATTAAAATATCTTCTGATTGTTGGTTTGGGATGTGAAACCTTCAATTGAGTAATAAAAGGAATCAATTACTAAATATTGGAATTTGATACAAGAGAGATTCCCGACGCTTTGCTGCTTTTCTCTATTGAAAATTCTTAGGTGTTTTTCATAATCTTTAATCTAAACTGTCAATAAAAACTTTTCTTTAATTCAATTACTGCTAACGTTTTCATTAAGTGAATTAGTTCCTTGTAACCATCTCTTTGGGGAATCGACACCCCAACTATACTGCGATAACCGCAAGTACTTTTTGGGGCGTAATCATGCTATGTGATGGAAGATGTTGTGGCCGAACCACTATCTAATCTTACCCAGAGTTCTGTTATTAAGTTTATTTTAGTCACTCTTTGACGAAATTTGGTCACACTCCTTTCACCTCGATTATATCGAACAGATTTTTACAGTGTAAATAATCTATCATCCTCCAGAGGGAGTAATTGGTTATTGTCATCTTGATCATTGCACCATAGAATGAATCTTTCATTTTCATTTAAAGTTTAAAGTTTAAAATGAAAATAAGACAAAATCGGGACTGATTTTCACAAATCGGAGGTTGAAAATGGTGGATTTGAATCTTCGTTTTTCCAAATCTGACTTAGGGACCGATTTATAAATTTCTAATTTTACAGTGGCTAAAATATAAATTTCATAGACTTCGGAGGGGCTCAATGAAATTTTTCAGGAATACTGATGTGGCTGACATGTGGTTGCTGACACGGAAAAGTGGGAGTGCGAAGCTGACATGGCAGATGACGTGGCTGAAACGTGGCATATAACGTGGCTGACACGTGGCCGCTAACGTGACTGCTTATTGGACCGAAATATTGACTTGTCAGATGATGTGGCGACACGTGGCACTGACGTGGCTGATGACTCATCGCTGACGTGGTGATGATATGTGCTGACGTGGCCGCCGACATGGCCGCTGACGTGGTCGTCTACAACCTTCGACCGGCGTGTGTTGTGCGTGATACGCATGGGAGCGCGTGGATTGGCTACTGTCTGGCACGTGAAGGCTGCTCCAATAGCAGATTGATCACCGAAAAATATCATTATGCTCGTCTCGACGTGACAAAACTGATGGTACACTCAAAATTATTTTTTTGACAGATTTCCCGAAACTCGAATTTTTCGAACCGAGTTTCATTTTTCGATTTTACAACCCCCAATATATAACCAAAGCTACTGATACCAATTGTTATGATTCTCTGATCATTGAATAGTATTTATGAGGAAAAATCGAGTTCTATTACTACAAGAACATAATTTATAAGTGTTTGAAACTTTATAAAAAAAACTTCACTCTCTACACTGTCTAAGCTTTCTTGTCTTGAAACTTAATATTTTTAGGATGTTTTGAGCTCTCAAATGAGCTCCCTATTTATAGTAAAATTCTGGCTCAAATTGTTAACAAATGAATAGTTTCCCACCTAAAGTTCTTTTTGGCCATTTTTTGGTGGTTGCACCAAACCTTTGAAAATAGTGGCAATTGTGGGGATCAATCTTTGACAATTGATGAACAAATATTGATGGCAACAGCTGGATCCTTCAAGGTTATTATCTTTATCATTATCAAAGGTGATTCTGAGGAAAGTTGACACAGACAATCGGTTAGATCCTAAATTTCACCCAAAATTAGTACTATTGAATCCAGAAAAATTTTAATTTTTAATATATAAGATGATTTGTGTATTTTTTTTTATCATTTATCAAGAAAAATCTCATTTTAAAAACTCGTTTAAGAATCTCATAAAATTCCAGACAACACAAGATTGCCCTGGATGGACAATAACCCTGAACACTCCTGCAACTGTAATGTAACCTTTTGGATCCTAAGGTTTTTAGAAACTAGCATGTGACAGCAGATTAGAAAGGAGAAAATCAACACTACTGCAACCAAAATTGTGCACTCAAACATCTAACAGTAGCTCACTTTTTGACACAATAATGTTGTTCACTGTGATAACCATGTAGTTTAGGGGCGCGTCTGTGGTACCCTTGGGTATCACATACCCAAGGGTTGTTTACCGTTGAATCCAACGGTAGATTTTTAAAAAATTAAAAAAATTATAATTAATTAAAAAAAAATAAAACCCGTTTAACCGGTAACATGTAACTATCTCGTCAGTCGTTTACTTCACATAAAAATCTCCAGGTCAGTCCACTCGTTCTCTCTCTCTCTCGCTCGCAGTCATTTTCCATTTCCAAATCGCCGGCGATGGGCGACGATCACTTGCAACTCTTCGTCGACGAGACACCACTTTCTACAACCGCATTGTTTTATCCAATTTGCTGCCCTCCAAATGGTGGGACTCATTTCCCCACGTTTTGCAGACGTGGTTCCGTAACTATACCGCCGGAACTCTTCTCTACTTGGTTTCTGGGCTCTTGTGTGGTGCCTCTATATCTACTATTTGAAACGCAACGTTTATGTCCCTAAAGGTAACTCGCATCAATGATGTTTTATTTCACTTGCGTTGATGATTTCGGATCGATTTTTGAGATGGGTTTGGATTTATTTGGCTGTTTTTTCAATCTGGGTTGTTTTGAAATTGCATGTTTGATTTCAGATGAGTTTATTTAAAAATCTTTATTTTTTGGACAATTGGGTCGATTGATGAAGCATGTTATAATAAATTAATTATTGGGATCTTTGTTCATTCTGCTTATTGGATGAGCATGAATTTGGTTTCTTTATAAGTCAACGGATACCATGCAGATTGTTTTGATTTGTTGACCTCTTCATTTTCAATCTATAAGTAATATTGTTTTATCTGGTGATTTTTATTTTCCAAATTGGATGATTTATGGTGCTATTGTTATAGTTTTCCGGGTCTAAACCTTTTGGCATGCTAAAAATTTCTGTTCTTAAGATATTGAGGCAAAAGGTCGTAAATCAATTTAAAATTTTCATAAAGTTTTTCAATATTAGAGTTTGGTTTTAGCTCGTGTGGACAAAGTTTGTCCTCATTTAGAACCTACAAAGTATATCGTTGTGTACATTGATGTGACTTTCAGCAGTAGCTGATCTGTTGGAAGTTTTTGTTTTGTAGAATGGCCGTGATTTATATTTTAAGCCCAAGTAAATCATGCAATAATGATGAAAGTGATGCATATGATTGTTGTTCGATGTAGTTATTTTGATAGATTATCATTTCTACAGGGGTCTAATATCGCATGTTTGTATCCTTTCCTTGGAAATTGTCATTGCAGATGCCATCCCAACTAGAAAAGCCATGCTGTTGCAAATATATGTTGCTATGAAGGCGATGCCATGGTACTGTTCCCTTCCAACAATTTCTGAGTACATGGTTGAAAATGGCTGGACGAAGTGTTATGCTAGACTGCTAGAGTAAGTGACATTGGTTGGATTGCCTACCTGGTCTATTTGGTTATATATCTTGTGCTTGTGGAGTTCGGGATTTACTGGATGCACAGAGAATTGCATGACATAAAGTTTCTTTATAAGCATCTTCATGCAATCCATCACATCTACAACAAGCAGAATACCCTTTCTCCATTTGCTGGTATGTTTTTAGTCTACTCTCTTTGATTTCTGTAATTTATATGGCTGGAAAGATTGAAGTTCTTTAAGCCTTTTGATTAAGAGGCTGATTGCTAACTAGGAAATATGGTCATGTGTTGCCTTTGTTTTCTATTTGTTATGTGCATTCATTTATTAACTCAATAAATCATGTTAGGGCAGTGTTAAGGTAAAAATGGACTTAACCATTGGAATCTCCATGGCCTTCACTTAACAACATCAATTTTCATTGCCGTCATCTTACTGTTCTGCATATCTTTTCATAGTTCTGTGTCTATGAAATTGGTCATGCACCTATGCTCAATTTGATCCAAAATTATGAATGAAACTATTGATTGATAGATGGGCATGTTTCATGGAAGGACGTATAGATTTATAACATCTATTTGTTTATGGGAAGTAAAACTTTCTATTTCCTTTGTCTTCTATACTAGCTATGAAGCATAACTTTTATTTTTAATCCTTCTGTTCTGATTAGATCATTTTGACTAAAACAGAGTTCACACCAACCTTTTCCTGCTGTTTGGTTTCAATAAATTTGATTTTGGGTCTGACATTATCATCAAGTTTGAAATAGAATTTACATATGCTGCTTCGGCTGAGATGGGCCAGCATACAGATCAGTAAAAAAAATCTCAAATGCAGTAAACAAATCTCTGTGCATTGCTGATTGCTATATGGTCTGAGATGAGAATAATGCAAAATTTAGTAACAGAAGAAAGATGGTTATGTCTGAAATTTATTTCGTACCGGCAGTTTTGAAATCTGATTCTGATCAATCTTCTAGTCCAATTCCTAATTTTTACTTTGGGCTGCCTCGGCTGAACGGTTGATTTGATTTTCTTTATACTCATGATCATGAATTCACCTAAGCTTGCTAAACTAGAGATTGCATCATCTATTTTCTTAATGATTGGCTAGTAACTGAATTCTCTGTCCCTGATGGCTTTGTGCATCTTTATTCACTCTGATTCTCTGAGATTCTATCTATGTTAGCTTATTGAACTGGTGACTGAAAAGTATTTATTTTAGGTTTGGCATTTCACCCGCTGGATGGTATACTGCAGGTTGTGCCACATGTTATAGTACTCTTCATAGCGCCAACCCATTTTACCACACATATAGGGCTCTTATTCCTCGAGGCCATATGGACCGCAAACATTCATGATTGTATCCACGTCAAGCTATGGCCTGTGATGGGTGCTGGCTACCACACCATTCACCACACCACATATCGCCATAATTATGGTCATTATACCATATGGATGGATTGGATGCTTGGAACTCTTCGTGATCCAGCCGATGATGACTGGGGAAAAACGAAATGATGAACCTTCTCTTACGTTGACTCTTTTCTTAGATAAATCCTACAGTTATTTTTGGTGGTATTGTGGTTTGGTTGGTTTTACTCTCATGTATGTTGTCTTTTTCTTGTAGATGTTGATTTGTTAGTTTTCTCCCATTACTAGAGAAGAAAGAAGCTTTCTGGGTGCTGAGTTTAGGTTTCTCGCAATCTTATAAGATGTATTGTACGATCCGTGGGGAATATTTTGATTGAAACATAATTTCTCCCAATCTCAACTATGGTAATAAAGAAATTGTGCTGCAAAAATGTATCTTTCATGTTTCTTTCTCTGCGTGTACAAAGGGAACTCTCCTGCTTTGTACATACCAATTATCTCCCTTTTCTAAATGACTCGTATAGTGTTTGGCTCACAAATCTTATTGGATGATAAAATTGTAAATGCAATTGTCTAGATAATGCTGCAGTTGTCGTGCCCATGGCCAGGCCCCTGCCAAATCTGTATCTTTAACAGAGTTACCAACAATGCTTTTTGTTTACTGATTCTCTCTCTTTTTGACTTTTACAGGTTGGTTCAGGTGTTGGTTTGGTTGGAATTTGCCTTGCTCATGTAAGAGCTTCAAAGGTTTGTTATTCAAATCTCATGCATATATCTTTATATTTTCGTCTTCTAAGGATTGTTGGGGTTTTATAAACTTTGAAGGAATATGGAGCAATTACGGAGGGTTCTTTCTAAAATTGGTTGTATTTTATATTTTTCTGACTGATTTTTAGCTGCTTTGCATGTATGAGACAAGGCTATTGAGGTTGTACACTCATATCCATACGTTGATTATTCTCGTTGCCGTTGTATCAAATGTTGAATTAATGGTGGGAGACCATGTTAGTTTGTTTGGGAGTAATTTATGTGTTTCGCCCATTTGTTATTACATTCAGTGTGATTTTTCGTGTCTTTCTGCAGTCTGGGTGCCGATGTACTGTATGATCGATCATGCTTCCCTGATCTTGTTAGAGTACTAGCCATTCTCTTGAATCCAAGGGAATCACATTCCCCTTCACAGAAAGAGAGTTCCAAGGGCTCTGCGCGGGATATTAAATGTAATACTAATTATTCTAATGATAGTGGAATCGATTTCTTGAGAAATGTATTCTTTGTTATATTGAGATTGAAGAAATGGATATTAGTAAAAAAAATAAAAATTCTTTACCTTGTCCAAATTATATAAGGAAACGAGACAAGTATGAATTTAAACTCTCACACCTTTGCGTCGATGATAATTATATTAAGCAGAGTGAATTCCAGTTTTCGTAAGAGGATTGTGAAGATGTTCCAAAAATATTGCTTTCACTATTAAAACCTGTAAATGTTTCCATGTTCATTCGGTGTGATAATCAGAATTTCTCAAAATCATTCAATTATTAATACTTGCAAATGCTTTCGAGGTCAATGGTGTTGGATACGTAGACGACGTTAGACCATCACTTGCAAAACCTACAAATATTTACCTGCTAATTAATCTTTGTACAAATAATTTCTTTTTTGAATGAAATAATTTTTCTAGTTATTTCGGTCGGTTACGGATAGCCGAGTTTTCGATTGGTTTATGATATGAATACATGTTATCCAAAATTTTTAAACATAGTAAATAAATGTGTGATTAACAAAAATATTAAGTAGTTATAAAAAAACTATAACATTAAGAGAATTCTATTTCATTCTCATTAACTTTAGTAATTATCCTAAGTAAATAATTGATTAATTTTTCAAACTTTATTATATTTCTTTTTCTTTTTTCAATATTTCGGTTATTTTGGTCAGTTACAGATAGCAACATTTACATATGCAATTTTGACCAATAAATATGCAAATTTGGAAGATGAAACTTTTAGCAATAAACATGCAAAACGAGACCATTGGAAAATTGAAAATCACATATGCAACTATGAGCGTTGAATATGCACTTCGACCATTAAACATGCAACTTTGACCAATAAATATGCAAATTTGGAAGATGAAACTTTTAGCAATAAACATGCAAAACGAGACCATTGGAAAATTGAAAATCACACATGCAACTATGAGCGTTGAATATGCAACTCCGACCATTAAACATGCAACTTTGACCAATAAATATGCAATTTGGAAGATGAAACTTTTAGCAATAAACATGCAAAACGAGACCATTGGAAAATTGAAAATCACAATGCAACTATGAGCGTTGAATATGCAACTATGAGCGTTGAATATGCAACTTCGACCATTAAACATGCAACTTTGACCAATAAATATGCAAATTTGGAAGATGAAACTTTTAGCAATAAACATGCAAAACGAGACCATTGGAAAATTGAAAATCACACATGCAACTATGAGCGTTGAATATGCAACTTCGACCATTAAACATGCAACTTTGACCAATAAATATGCAATATTTGGAAGATGAAACTTTTAGCAATAAACATGCAAAACGAGACCATTGAACATGAAACTTTAGCAATAACATGCAATTGCTTCTGCCTCGAAAATCACACCTGCAACTATGAGCGTTGAATATGCAACTTCGACCATTAAACATGCAACTTTGACCAATAAATATGCAATATTTGGAAGATGAAACTTTTAGCAATAAACATGCAAAACGAGACCATTGAACATGAAACTTTAGCAATAACATGCAATTGCTTCTGCCTCGAAAATCACACCTGCAACTATGAGCGTTGAATATGCAACTTCGACCATTAAACATGCAACTTTGACCAATAAATATGCAATATTTGGAAGATGAAACTTTTAGCAATAAACATGCAAAACGAGACCATTGAACATGAAACTTTAGCAATAACATGCAATTGCTTCTGCCTCGAAAATCACACCTGCAACTATGAGCGTTGAATATGCAACTTCGACCATTAAACATGCAACTTTGACCAATAAATATGCAATATTTGGAAGATGAAACTTTTAGCAATAAACATGCAAAACGAGACCATTGAACATGAAACTTTAGCAATAACATGCAATTGCTTCTGCCTCGAAAATCACCTGCAACTATGAGCGTTGAATATGCAACTTCGACCAGTACACATGCAACTTTGACCAATAAATATGCAATATTTGGAAGATGAAACTTTTAGCAATAAACATGCAAAACGAGACCATTGAACATGAAACTTTAGCAATAACATGCAATTGCTTCTGCCTCGAAAATCACACTTGCAACTATGAGCGTTGAATATGAACTTCCACCATTAAACATGCAACTTTGACCAATAAATATGCAATATTTCGAAGAGATGAAACTTTTAGCAATAAACATGCAAAACGAGACCATTGAACATGAAACTTTAGCAATAACATGCAATTGCTTCTGCCTCGAAAATCACACCTGCAACTATGAGCGTTGAATATGCAACTTCCACCATTAAACATGCAACTTTGACCAATAAATATGCAATATTTCGAAGATGAAACTTTTAGCAATAAACATGCAAAACGAGACCATTGAACATGAAACTTTAGCAATAACATGCAATTGCTTCTGCCTCGAAAATCACACTTGCAACTATGAGCGTTGAATATGAAACTTCCACCATTAAACATGCAACTTTGACCAATAAATATGCAATATTTCGAAGATGAAACTTTTAGCAATAAACATGCAAAACGAGACCATTGAACATGAAACTTTAGCAATAACATGCAATTGCTTCTGCCTCGAAAATCACACCTGCAACTATGAGCGTTGAATATGCAACTTCCACCATTAAACATGCAACTTTGACCAATAAATATGCAATATTTCGAAGATGTAACTTTTAGCAATAAACATGCAAAACGAGACCATTGAACATGAAACTTAAGCAATAACATGCAATTGCTTCTCCTCGAAAATCACACATGCAACTATGACCGTTGAATATGCAACTTCTACCATTGAACATGCAACTTTGACCAATAAATATGCAATATTTCGAAGAATGAAACTTTTAGCAATAAACATGCAAACCGAGACCATTGAACATGAAACTTTAGCAATAACATGCAATTGCATCTGCCTCGAAAATCACACATGCAACTATGGCCGTTAAATATGCAACTTCTACCATTAACATGCAACTTTGACCAATAATATGCAATATATTTTTATATTATTTTATTTTATCAATATTATAAAAAAATAAATTTTTTATATTATTTTATTTTTTTCAGTATTTTTTAAAAATAAATTTTTAAAAACTTACCATAAATTTTTTTCATAATTTTATTTTTATTAATATTTTATAATTTATATAATAAAAAATTATTTTTAAATTATTTTTTTTTAGAGTAACCGGTTGCAACGGCAGTGGCAACCAGTTACTCTCATTTTTTTTTGTTTTTTAATGCCCCCAACCCTTGGGTATCTGATACCCAAGGGTATTGTAGCAATACCCTGTAGTTTAGTAATATCCCGCCGATATTTAATTATTGTTCGACAATTGTTAATTTCTAATGAAAGTAAATACTTTCTGCTAAAAAAAAAAATATTAATAATAAAACATCAAAACCAGCTGCTACTGTTGCGCGTCAACAACAGCTGCCACACAGTAGTAACAGCGCCCAAAACTTGAAAAGTAGAATAGCAGTTTGGGAAAGAATTGTATTTTGATTCTAATTTTGAGTTTATAATCCATACTAATTTTGACTTAATTTAATTATTTTGTATTAAAAAAAAAAAGGCAAACTCAACTCATTTATATATTTAACTATCCTTTATTATTTAATCTTGTATTTTCAATAAATTACATAGAACCACCCAAATATGGGGACATACTTATAGTTATTATTTCTCGAAATTTATAGTATAAATAATTATATCCCTTACTTTACAAGCAAACACATATGTGATCAAGATTGAATAACAAAAATTTATTTATTAAAAAAGAAAAAAAGAATGAAAGAAAGAAAGATAATGTGTTGAGTTATTTGTGGTTCTCATTTCATCATTTGATGAATAAGTCGGTGTGATGATTTTTGTTTTTATTTTAATTTTTTGAAATTGTGATGTGATGTGATGATTTGATGTTTCTAAAGTGCTTCAAATTTCAAAATTTCATGTTCATGGGTGCTAAAAGTGTTTCCACGTTTTTAATTCGGCATCGCCAAGCATGCTTCTTATTTTTATTATATAAAACACAAAATTTATATTTCAAAGAGTTGCATGATGATTGTCATGTCTTAAAAATCTTATAATTGAATAAATTTTTTCTTTTAAATTTTAATTCGTTAATTCTAACGGATTTGTTAATGTAAGATAACCGAACGATATTTCAGAACGAATTTTAAATCAGTCAGTTGTCATGCTGATTTGGGATAATAACTTCTGAAATTCTAAAAGTTGTGTTATTTTTATACTTTAGTCCTAAAAGAAAATTTTGATTATAATTAAGTCTTATAAGTGCATAAGTTTTTTCTTTTAAGTCATGTCACATCCCAATATATCTGGAAGATGATCGGCATGAGACGATCTTACCACCTCCATAAGCATTTGACATAGACATGTATAACGTCATATAACTCATGCACATGTGTTCACCAAGATTGACCATGCACATGCATGTCTTGAGAACATGCTCTAATATGAAAAACCTTGAGAAGTGTGCATAACAAATGTGTGTGTGCGTGCGCGCGCGCGCATTTGACATTGACATGTATAACGTCATATAACTCATGCACATGTGTTCACCAAGATTGACCATGCACATGCATGTCTTGAGAACATGCTCTAATATGACAAACCTTGAGAAGTTTGCATAACAAATGGGTGTGTGTGTATATTTTACAAGGCATAACTATGTTCAAAACACCATATGTCCCCATAGCCTATTATATCAAAATGCACAAAAGTGAACCCAAGACACGTATGATCCTAAGATTGCGGTTGGTACCCATCTCTTCCAAGCCGTCCGCTCTGATGAAGGGGATCTTCACCAAAAGAGTGGTATGATTAAGTCCTACAACCAAAAACTGAGTAGTTGGGGAATAAGTCGTTGGTACGGCCTATTGAGTGAATGTTGAGAATGAAAACATGAAAAATATTTAATACTTGTATAACTATCTTTAAGAAATCGTAGGCATATAGCATAATGAACATGTAAATATAACTTGAAAATCAAGTAATAACTGCTGCAATTCTTGAAATACAACATGTACTTGAAAAATTAATCATGGGATACAATACTTCATAAACATGCTTACGTGATCGTCAAATTTAATATTCATGCAAAATAAAATTTAATTGTAAAACATTAACATCCACTCACTAAGCTGATGCAAATCAGATTGTTCGTGTTGTCGCGTGGAACTGGATGGGACTTCCTAGACCGGATTTATAAACATACGATTAGAATAATATTTATGATTCTAAACATGTGCGTGAATGATGTGTGTATTCATGTCGACATGGAAGCCTATGGTCTATCTAACATTCTAAGATAGGGTTGATAATAAAGGGAAATATGCTCTAAATTTGGCTTTGCGTCGTGACGTGCACACAATATGCATATGGTCAGAGAGCTACTTTTTCTGCAAAACCCACACTACCACAATAACACCCTCAACATAGGCATCTCTCAAGTTTTCATCATGTTCTTCTCTCATCAAAACACACAATGAATTCCATAGCATCCAAAAACCTAGACTCTAGGTTCTAGATCATGTCAAACCTGTTGGGGTTGGTGCTCAGAGCGCCAATTCCCGGTTGTATTTCTTTTGAATACTTCTGTAAAACAATATTATTATGAATAATATTTGCAGTTTCTATAATATAATGTATCTTTTTATATGGTAAAGACGTAATGACCTTAGAATGATTAGTCATGGTACTGTTGCAAAAGCGTCGCAACTGACATTGAGTAGTATCATGACGTTGTCATTCTCAGACAGTTCCTGGTCAAGGTTTACACTACTTGGTCAGTAAAGTAAACCTGTTGAGACCGGTACATGTTGTATACTGGAATATATGATTCCAATGGTTTCTCAATGAACCATTAGTCTTGGAGACTAGTATAGACGTGTGCGTGTTTATAGCGGATAAACACTGAACGACTCACCGAAGATTCTTAATGGATGGTACACCAACGTCAATAAGAATCTTCTCGGGTTGAGTAGCACTTGTGGTTCTTAGACTTGAGATGCCATTGTGGGCACATGAGACATCTTCTACACTTAGATGGCAGTCACGTCACCGATCTATTTAGATCAGACCTCCGCCTGTTCGTTGGGTGTAGATAGATCCTCAGGGTGTCCTATGTGTATCAAGATAGGATCCGTCAGTTCTGTGTACCAGAGCATAGGTAGTCTATATGATTAGCAATCAGATAAAACCATGGGCCCGTGGTAAAGTTTAGAAACTAGTTCTAAAAATTCTTTTAGAGATTGCTAATAAAATAGTCAACTGGATAATCCCCATAGAGATTTGACGTTTACATCTATATCTCTGGGATTAATCCAGATACCTGTGACGGAGGAATTATACATTTGCCATGACCTCTACCTGTATGATTCAGCGAGATTATCTGTGATCGTCATAATTTACGGGTGGATAAATTATGGACAGGAAATTGGATTTCGTGACGGATATACCTGAATCTAGAGAGTCTCAATAATGAAACATACTCGTAGAGCACTAGAGCAATATTAATAAATAATATTGATTATTTATAAAGTCGTTTAAAGGTTAAACGCAAGATACGTGACAAATGGACCCGATAGTCATTTGATTAATTATTGTGTATTTACATTAATACTTGATTAATTTAAATACACATTAATTATTATAGTCAAATTGAGATATTTGACTTATATCCTAAATGAATATATTATTTGATATTTAATGTAAATATAATACATATATTTAATATATTTGTATTTAATTAATTATTTATTTATTTAATTGTTAAATGATTAAATTAATTAAAATATAAATATCTTAACTTTGGATATTTGATTTAAAATGATTAGTTGCCTTTGTTGACTTTATTAAATATCTTTAAAGGTGTTTTAGATATTTAATCAACTTGACCAAATGAATGTTAATGAAATTGAAATTAATTTTGTATATATGCTTGTGAAATTCGGCCATAAGCTTTTTTGTGCACAAGTATATATTGTTTTCATTTCATTTTCATTTGGTAACCTAATACACTTTACAAGAAACTCCATTAAAGAAAAACAAAGAAGCTTGTGAAGAAGAAAAGGAAAAAACAAAAGAAAAGCTTGGATTTAGTAAGTTTTTCCAACTTGCTATTAGATAAGAAAATGTTCCTTATGATCTAGGGTATAACATATGATGTTCTTAAGTTATTATTTTCTTTATTCTTTGTGTTTTTGATGATGGAAGTTTGGTTGGAAGTGTTGAGCATGTGTGATGAAGGAAGTTTGTGACTATTGTAGTTGTAAGCATTCTTTTAAGGTTTTGGAAACCTTTGTTGCTAATCTAGAGTTATTGATCCACTCTAAGATGACCTAGATTTGATCTTGAGTTGTTTCATTGTGTTGAGACTTTGATTGGATGGAAGAATGATAATTAAAGTAATTGATTTAACCAATTTGGTCTAATTTGTTCATTTTGAAGAATTTGAAAAATTAGGGTTTAAGACCTCATCCAAATTTGGGGCTTTTCATTTATGTTGTGAATTTGGATGTGTATATGATGCATATAAAGTTTCATGTTGATTGGATTACATCTTGATGTGTTTTGAAGCATGAAATGACAAAGTGCACCAAATGGCACCAATGTGGTGAATTCGGCCATGATGAAGAAATTTGGGGTTTTGGTTGCTTTTGGTGTTTTGATGTTTTGAACATGTTAAGTTCATCTTAGAAATGATTTAGAATCATTCAAAATTGATTTGATCAATTTCGGACTAAAATGGACAAAAATACCAAGTAAGGGTAATTTGGTAAATTCACTTAAATATGATTTATTGAATTTTATTTCATAATTTGATTATTGGAATATTAAATAAATATGTTTATTTAATTAATCTGAGAAAAAATTTTGAAATCGGAAAATCTGATTTTCCACCGCTTCCGCTGCGTTACCGGATTCAGCCCCTAAAAACCCCCTACAAAACCTTGCACACTTGATGACAACACTCAACAAATTAAGCATATTCAAGGTTGTAATTAACTCATTCATGCAAAAATAGACATGTGTCATTCTTGGGTTTTCCATGCATTTCACCATAAGCTCATGAAATCATGCCTAGAATGCGTGGCCATTTGTAGAGCAATATGAAGAAGCTTACCTAAGTTCAATTCTTAAGATATTACAAGGAGAACACCCTAAGATTCAAGCTTTGAAAAGCTAATTTAAGGAGTTCAAAAATGAAGAAAAAAAAGAGGTTTGGTCGTGAGAGATGGTAGGGGAGAGAGAAAGAAAGGTCTATTTATATTAACCACAAGTTTCTAGATTTTTCTGACTTAAATGGGTTAAGAATTCATAAGGTCATTCGAATGTGACTCGAACGCACGCGCACTGTAGACACGAGTTCGAATGCCCTTCAAATAAGAACATTATGTCTGGTTTCGTTCTAACGTCAGACAAACACGTCATGAACGCCAAGTACGAAATCGTTCAAACGCCATGTCGAACGCCCATCCAACACGAACCCTATGTCAGGTTTCATTCGATCACTGGACAAACACGACACGAGCGCGAAGTCTGAAACCATTCGAAATCTATAACTCAATGGATCTTGACTTGTAATAGGATTTCTCAACCCAAAAATCCAATAATGATCATAGAAATGACTCGTGAAGGAAATAGAGGATTATGATAGGCATTTCATGAAATAAAGGGTGTTACATTCTCCCCCATTACATAGGATTCGTCCTCGAATCCAATCTAAAATTAAGCTTCTGAAATTACCTTGATCCGAAAACTGATGAGGATACTGTTTTCGCATAACATCCTCACACTCCCACGTAGCTTCTTGGCCTTTGTGATGTTGCCAAATGACTTTCACTAATGGAATATTCTTATAGCGCAGTTTTCTGACTTGTCGATTGACGATAGCCACATGGAGTTCTTGATATGACAGGTCCTGGCTAATTTCTATGGACTGGGCTTTAACACGTGAAAGTCATCGTACATGTACTACCTTAGCATGGAAACATAAAACACAGGGTGAATTCGGTCCATGTCGAGTAGGAGTGCTAACTTATAGGCGCTGCTTTCTATTCTAATGAGAATTTAATACAACCTACTATACCTTGGTTTTAATTTGCCTTTCCTCCCAAACCTCATGGCGGCTTTGAAAGAAGAAACCTTCAAGAACATATAATTTCCCGCCTGAAACTCCAAGTCCTCATCTGTGATCCACATAGGACTTATGTCTACTTTGGGCCGTTTTCATTCTGTCTCGAACCAGCTTTATCTTTTCGAATGAATCTTAGACCAAGTCTGGGCCCAAGTGTTTAATCTCACCCACTTCGAACCAACATACCGTAGATCTGCACTTGCACCCATATAAGTCCTCAAATGGGGCCATTTGAATACTTGAGTGGTAGTGGTTATTATAGGCAAATTCGATCAATGATAGATATCGGTCCCAATTGCCTCCAAAGTTTAAGGCACTAGCTTTGAATATGTCTTCCAATGTATGGATGGTCACTTTTGACTATCCTTCAGTCTGAGGATGAAACGTCGTACTAAACTGGAGCTGAGTACCCAGTGCATTTTAAATGACTGACAAAACTTGGAAGTAAATTGTGCACCTCTGTCAAAGATAATGGAAATGGAAAATTCATGCAAGGATATTATATTGTCTAAGTAAATCTTTGCCAACTAGACAGCGGTGAAAAATGACTTAACTATAAGAAAGTACGATGTCTTGGTAAGTCTGTCGACTATAACCCAGATGAAATTGTGGCCTCTTTGGGTTCTAGGCAACCCCATAACAAAATCTATAGTTATCTTGCACCATTTCCATCCGAGAACATCTAAACTCTGGAGTGTCCCTATTGGCCTCTGATGTTCTGCCTTAACCTATTGACACGCCAAACACCTTGATACATTATTTGTTATGTCATTTTTCATACGATCTCACCAGTAGAACTGTTTCATGTCTGGTACATCTTAGTCATGCATAGGTGCATCATGTAAGATGACGCATGAGCTACATCAAATAGCTTTTCTTTTAAGCCTGAAACTAGTGGAATAAAAACATTGTCCTGATATCTCAGAAGGTCATTGTCATCAATTCTAAAAGCACTTTTTCCTTCAGTATTTGCATGGAGGGGTCTGACACTTGAGCTTCCTTAATTGTTTCCAATATCGAGGGTTTGACTTGTACATGTGCAATTAACACCACCGAATCTGAAAGCTAATATAATACTCTGCTGCTAATACATTTCTGCCATTCTTTAATTGGTTATCTCAAATTCTCCGATAGGTGAGATAAGTTGCTCATGGATTTCTAGCTTAAGGTGTCTGCAACCACATTAGCTTTCCTCGGATGGTAGTGGATCGAGCAATCGTAATCCTTCAACAGCTCTACCCAACGCTTTTGCCTTAAGTTCATGTCTTTATGTTCCATGATATATTTAAGGCTCTTATGACCTATATAAACCTCAAATGTCTCTCCATATATGTTGGAGTTGGTGTTTGAAGCGTCAATCCGAATAACATATTGTACATTATATTTTATTATTTATTAATAAAAATAAGTATATTTTCATTTAAACTTTATTGATGGTAATTTCATTATGCATATTAGTTTGATATATAAATATGCTGCTGAGAATGACATCGACCTTAGAATATTTATGTAGTAATATTGGACACCGGGTGGTCCAACATTGGAATAATATTACTATTATAAACTATTCGTAAAGTAAATATTTCTAGTCGTTGGTTTTGGAATACGGTCGAATTCCTATAACCTAGAAGACTAGATCATGTCGTATATTGAAATTAGAGTTCCAATGGTTTAACCCGATGTACTATGAGCAAGAGAAGCTCGTATAGACATGTGGGTATTCGTTTGAGCGAATACTGAATGACTCATAGGTGATTTCTAATAGTTGGAAGTACACACCACCGTCAATAGGAATCTCATCGAGTCGAGAAGCATATGTGATCCTTTGACTATAGGATAGCATGATTTGTGTGTGATCATCCACACTTTGTATGATATCATATATGTCATTGACCCTTCATGGTCTGACCGCTAGATGTTTGTTGGGTGTGTGGACCAATACACTCGTTAATCAATTGTATATCAAGATAGGATCTGTCAGCCCATATATGTATCATAAAGGGGTCAAGGTATCCAGGTAAGTAAGTCACGATTCTTAAGACTTTAGCCAAAGCCGATCACTTAAGGTTGATCTTATACATCAGAAATGGTGTTTGTTGATTAGTTTTTAAAGAATCGTGGACATATCGACAGGATGAGATGTGCACCTCAGAAACTTGACGGTATAATCTATGTTTCCTAAACACAACTCGGATAGCCTACGATGGAGGGATTGTTAAACATATGTGATGACCTTGACTTGTATAGTTCAAAAACATCGTTCATGTTTTCACGAATTCAGAGGTGAGCGAATTGTGTACATATGAGCTAGACTTATATGACGAACATGTCTGAACTTAAAGAGTCCCACAATATGAAATGTACTCGTTGAGCACTTGGGTAACCAATAATATTTGATAATAAATAATATTTGATATTATAATTATCAATAAAATATTAAATATATTGGATAATATTAATTATTTACTTTGACCCAATTGGATTAATCCAAAATCACACAAGGGCTTTGTTGTAATTTCATAAATATCTCTACCATTTGAGGATATTTTGGTAATTATAAAATATGTAATAATAGGTGTATTTGTCTTGTTTAATTGGATTAAATCAAAGTGGAAGACAATGAACTAATCAATTGGTTAAACTTTATCTTGATTTAATTGGATTAAATCAAAGTGGTAGACAAAGGTGATTAGTCACACTTAATTATACATATTGGACAAATTGGTTTAAGCCCACCTAAAATTGATTAGAACTTTTATTAATTAAAAATTGCATAAGCTTCACTACAAAAGGCAAGCTTGAGTAAGCTAAAACAAGCAAGAATTAGAGATATTAGCCTAAGTAAAAGAAGTGTTTAAAGAAGCTTTAGAAGTTCTCTATAATATTTCAACAATGAGAAGAAGATTGGATCTTGGAATCAAGCTTACTAGGTAAGTTTGATCTTCTATAAAGCTATGTTTCCATTAGTGAGTTATCATTAGTGAAACATATAGTGATGTATTATATATTGGATACATAATAGCATAGCTTGAAGTTGAAATTAGGCTAATGAATTGTGTATGGATGCTTTGGAAGCATAAACACAATATGCATATGATTGGGTCAAAATGTTTATGTTGAACATAAATATAAAATTAGATTTGGGACTCTAGATGAAAGCTTGGAGCTATGGCTACCATTCTAGAATCATTTGACTATTTTGAGTGACATAGAATTATTCATTAGTCACTTCATTGTGATATTCTATTTTGGTTTGTGTTTTGATTCACACAAATGCATATATATACTTAGAATATATATATATATATATGTGTGTGTGTGTGGTGTGTGTTTGTTGTATAAAACAGTGTTGAAGTTGGTTTTGATGTTAAAATTAAAGTGTATAAGTTTTTTTAAATATATATATATATGGCAAGCAGCAGCTCCTTTAAAAAACGTTGGCATAACTTGGGTGTTAGGAACTAAAAATTGAAACTCTTAGCCAGACAAATTGGATTGGGATTGGAAGTCTTTGACCCTTAACATAGGGGAAATGGAATCAGTTCCTTTAACAAACGCAACCTTATAATGGTTGAACCTTTTATGAGCTATCAAAGGCCAATAAAGACGTGATAAAAGGATTGTAAGCAAAGAAATGAAGGAGATCGAAAATCACCATGGCTTGTAATTAATCCTAAGGGCGGTGCTTCTTTCTCTGGTGACACGTCTCTGTTTATTTTGTGTCTTTCTTTTTTTGTTTACGGTCATTACACTTTTTTTTCTTGCTCAAATAGTATTTGATCATAAATCTCTTTCAATTCTTCTAAACAAGACACAAGAAAAAGACATTGCAATAGTATTCATACGCCAATGAATGAAATTACATGTCTGAGTTAGTAACATTATATAGATTTTATAGTGAATATGGCACACGATATCAAAACATAGGAACATCATATACGCTCTCGCAAACGAGCATTTATTTCTGATATAATGGCTCAACTTAGGCACTTGGGCACAAAACTTCCACTTCTAGTTGAATTCTTCATCTTCCAGTTAGTAAATTATCGTGTGTCTACTTCGTTAAAACCTTTTCGATGAAATCCAGTGGGATAAAACCCGCGCAAAGGAAAAAAAATGGATACAACCTACGATGACCAATACAATAAAAGCTTGATTTGGTCTGATAGTATTTCCGCACATGTTTGGACTCATATGGTTTTCGCACATGTTTAGATAACTGATGAATACTAAAAAGTGCAT
>SKCR01000843.1:0-28863 GCA_019454045.1 Zanthoxylum bungeanum
TTAGGATTCGTGGTTTGTCTTTTAGTTTCGTCCAGATGTTTATAATATGCGGTCGTCCGTATAAGAACAGTTTTTGATGTGTGTCTACACACCACACATATATAACACACACAAATTCACTTTATAATGAGCGATCTCTCATTTTATGAAGTTGAGGACTAAGTAAATATACCAAAAAATACATATTTCAATATATTAAAAAAATAAATAATAATGTATTAAAATGTATATTATTTTTTCTTTTGCTCTCATTGGAAAGTCAAGTGGGTCCAAATGACCACGTTGAATAATGTCATTACATTTTTTGACCCATTACCCATATCATATTCATGTGTCAAGTGTCAGAGGAGATGTACAAACATGAAACTTGGTAACTGGATTCTGCAATTATATGTGTATTTTTTTTTTTTTGGAAACGATGGAACCCACCACCAAACCACCCATTCTGGGCCGCGGCGCAGGTAAAACCACCGGCTGTCCCAGGCTCTTACAAGAAGTGCACCCCCTGGATTCGAACCCAGAACCTCAAAGTGAGATCCTGAACCCTACACCACCAAACACACACCCCTTGGGGACTCAATATATGTGTATGCTTATTAACTTTTCCATATACCCACAAGACAAGAGCATTATGATTAAAATTATGATCATTAGTCATTACATATTCATCAAACGATTCTGCATAGTTTCCCAAATACTTTAGAGTTTAGTTATTGGTAGGCCAGTTTGGATATTCTTCATTGATAATTTCTTTAATAGTGTCTAAGATAATTTTTCATATTGTTAAAAGTGCATAATTTTCAGCTTCAATGCTCTCATACTGAATGCTTGTGCTTAAAAATGTTTTACAAAATCATTGTAAATGGGCATTGCGAATGAGAATCACTAACTAATTGAGCGATAAATCATTTTATGTCTCCTACATAATTTAATCTCTTAAATAATTAAAAGTAAATATTATTGAGGAAAATATCACACATTAGCGTATTTTAGCAGATATGAATGAATAAACTTAGAATATAAGTATCATGTGACCCTCAACTCTTAAATTAGTTTTTGAATTGAGTTAAATTCATAAATATTAACATGGTATCAGATATAGAAACATATATAAATAGGCTCATGTTAGGCAACCTATGCCAATGCCTAATTCTAACAAATTTTTTATGCCCCAATTAACTATTTTTATTATTTCATTATTTCATTTGTTTGAAAAAATGGATAAAGGCTTAGGCCCAATTCATAGTATTTTTATTAACTAGCTCTAATCTCTGAAGTGATGAAAAAGAAAAAAAGAAAAAAGGAGAGAGAGAGAGAGAAAGGTGGGTATGAGCTAGAGGGGCCAAGAGAAAGCAAAAATAAAAGGGAATAAAGAATGATTAATAAAACTCTATTTCTTGATGGAAAATTCTATTTTTATTGAGTAAAAACGACAATCCAACATACAAATTGGTAATTGGTTTTTGGCTTGTGAATTTTTGTAAGTCTCTCATACTCATCAGTTTCTAAGTTCTAATCTTTAAATTTTATAAAGATTGATTTTTATGTTATGCATATGTCTAATTTCATTAATTATCAAGTTGTATATTATATAATTATAAATGAAAAATCTTTCAGGTTATTATTCTTGTGTTCATCTTCTTCTTGTGTCATTATTATTATTATTATTATTTGGCTTTATTATTCACTATAAGAAAATGGACCTTTGGCATCCAAACCTTTAGCTTCGAATCTTTTTTCTACGCTAATAAATTATTTAGCGTCGATTCCATGATTCGACGTAAAAGGTTAAACTTTTAGCGTCGTAAAATTTGTTCGTCGTTAAAGGGTCAATCATTTAGCGTCGAAATTAAAATTCGACGCAAAAGATTAAACTTTTAGCGTCGATTCTAAAATCGATGCTAAAAGTCGTACCTTTAGCGTTGATATTACTTTCGAAGCTAAAGATTTCTGACAACATCACCGACAGCCCATTTACCTTTAGCGTCGAAATCTATATTCGACGCTAAAAGTTTAACCTTTGACGTCGAATTCAAATATCAACACTAAAAGTAGTACCTTTAAGGTCGCAAATATTATCGACGCTAAAGGTTTCTGACAACTTCCACCGACAATCCCGTTACCTTTAGCTTCGAAAATTAATTCGACATTAAAAAATTAACATTTAGCATCGAATAAGGCAAATTCGACACTAAAAGGTTATTAAAATCCTAGAGGTATTAACACTTCTTCCTCCTCTGCTATTTTTTTCCTCTGCAAATTTCATTCGCAATTTTCTTACAAATTTTCAACAAAATTCTAATTTTTCATAAGGTAATTTTTATTTCATCTCTCTTTATTTTTCCTTATATTTGAATCACTCTCACTTAATTAATTTAAGTGTAATTTTTCTCAAAAATTAGGGTTTTAATTTTTTATTACTATCTTTATTATATACATTGCGTTAGTTAGTTAATTTATTGTTAATTGATTATGATGCATATATGTGAGTAAGATTAGTTTGTTTTGTTATTAATTAATTAATTATGTATATGTTTAATTAATTAATTAATTAATTGGTGATGTTGATGAGTTTAATATAATGTCTAATAATTATAATTTTATTATATAAAAATAAATATATAATTATTTATAATATCTAATAATTATAAAAATAAAAATAATGTCTAATAATTATATTTTTCTATCTTTATTATTAAATAAATAAATAATGAATTGGTGATGTTGATGAGTTTAATATAATGTCTAATAATGATATTTGTATATGTAGATATTTTGCTGAAATGGATAGAAATTGGATGAGTTCGGTGGATAGATTGAGTGTTGAATACCGTAATGGAGTTTATGAGTTCATGAATCGGCAAAGCAACACATTGATGCAGAAGGTCGTGTTTGGTGTCCATGTATAAATTGTTTGAATATGAAAAGAAAATAATTAGATGAATTAGAGAATCATTTATACATTCTGGGTATATCACCAACTTACTGTATGTTGATTTATCATTGTGAGCAGTATAATTCTCAATCACGATTTATTGATTCCGGTGAAGGGAGTAGTAATTACAATCAACCTGCAAACGATGAGATAACTGATGCTTTGCATGACTTACAAGATCCATAAGTCGGTCAGAGTGTTGGCGGTGACATACCAGTGTTAGATCGAAATGATCAAAAAACATTTAGTCAACTACTTAAGGAGGCACAAAAAATACCATTTGAAGGTGTTGTGATGTCGATCTTGAATTTCGTTGTGAAACTATTGCACATTAAAGTGATGAATATAATGACCAACAAAAGTATTGATATGATGCTAGACTTACTTGGCCAAATGTTACCGGTTGACATCGAATTGCCTAAGTCGTATTACGAGACAAAGAAAATATTGTGTGATCCGAGAATGGGGTATGAATTCATTGATGCTTGTAAGTATGACTGTGTATTATTTCGTGTTGAGTATAAATCACTTGTATATTGTCCATCTGTGGTGAAAGTCAATATAAAGTCTGTGGTCTTGGGAAGAAAGTGCATCCGAAGATATTACGATATTTCTCATTAACAGCAGTAGGGTTGCTACTACTGTAGCAGCTTGTTTGAGGTGAAAATTCACATAGGCTTATTTTAATAGTGGCGGTGAAAGTTTTTGTTTCTTATTTTACATATGGCACCGGGTTATCCAAAAGCGCTACTTCGACTCCATCTATATCTGCAAGGACAGAGGCCGCTCATGGCGTCTCTGCTAGCACAAGTGACTCGAGTACAGTGAAAGGTCGAGGATACACTCGTGGCCTGGGGTTGGTTAAGCACGTTAAGGCCTACAGCCGCATCCAGATAGAGATATCGGATGATGGAGAAAGACAGATCAGATAATATTTTTCATTGTTTACCAATGCCATAGGTGTTACAGCTCGGTTTGAAGCTCCCCAAAACTACATTTCTTGGAGAAATGTCCCATGGAAGATGAAAATCAAACAGCTCTTCCCGACGATACTTGTGAGTAAACTTACAATATTGAGTATTCGTTATTTTCTGTTATCTTTAAATTAATTGTTTATATTTAATTTCTACTTGGTTGTTATTCCTACAGGAGTTGTTCGACGTGGACCTGAACAAATCGAACGTCCAGAAGTATCTCGACCACCACATGGGGAAGAGTTAGAAGGATTTTAAGACAAAAGTCTCGAAACAGATATTCGAAGAACATGAGGCTTTAGATGCTCCACAGTACAAGCCTGATTATATAGAGGAGCAAGATTGGACATTCTTGTGTGAGCTTTGGTCGAGCGAGAAACACGAGGTAATTTTTAAAATAATACGAAACTAATAATTCTCCCCGTTTTTGTTACTTACAATGTTGTTAAATGCTGAATAAATGTCACGCAAATGCGAAAAATCGCAGTCACCTGTGTTTCAACCATCGTGGAGGCTCCAAGCCATTTTCCAACACTGTGCCGAACATTCTGAGATAAATATATCATAAAATGATTTTTAACATTTTATTAATTTTACTAATGTCTAATAATCAGTTTATATTTTTTAGTAGAGTAGAACGGGTGAGGTGTAGTCATTTTCGGAATTTTTTCGAATGACACACTACAATGAGAAGAAGAAATGGATCAATGACGAAGCCCAACGGTGCTACGTAAATTTAAGTATTTAAAATAAATTTAATATATTTTTAAATTTAATTTTTTTTTTCAAGTTCGAACATTAACTAATTTTTTTTAAAAAAAAAAAACAAAACAAAATGGTGGAGGCTAGCGACAAACTCAGGAGACAATGTCTGATCCTCTACCAGATGAGCAGTTGTCGCAATTGATTTTCAAGAACCGAATAATATACAACGTCGGACTTGGCACTCGTAAGAAGCTAACGTCATCTGGATGGACTGTTGTTTCTTCTTGTACTGACATGTGCCTTCGAGAAAAGCTAGCCAACAACCATAACAGGTTGAAAAATACCCAAGAAGAGTTGGACAATACCAAAGTAGAGCTGAAAAAGACTCATGAGAAGCTACTGCAGATCGAGGAGGAGGACCACCAAAGGAAGATGCAGAAGTTCGACCAGCAGATGAGGTCTTTCAAGCAGATGCTGGAGGCCTCACTCGTCCATAGTACATCGAGCTCGATCGCCCCTCCATCACAGCATCATTAATTTTTATTATCATTTGTATAAACATTCACAGCATAACTGTTAATAGACTATGTATTTATTTTATTTAATAAAATTTAATTATAAAAACAAAAATAATTATTAGCATAAAAATAATTGTACTATTATTTGGTAAATTTATTTTTTTATAACAATATTTTTCAAAATAAAAAATTGAATGTTTCGAAGAAAACTTTCCTTAAATAAAAAATTCGTTATACCCTTTAGCGTCGAATTATTCGATGCTAAAAGTAATAAAATAATATTTATACTTTAATATTTTACATCTTTTAGCGTCAAAAATATTTGTCGCCAAAATTCGTCATTCAACGTCGAAAATTTTTATTGCGACGCTAATTGTCTGTAACATCCCCAATACGGGAATGTTACCGGCAAGCAACAGATCTCACTGTCGCCTAAGCCTCAAACTCATGTACTAGAATATTTACTCTGATCTTAATGATATGCAATGCTTACTCAATCACACATGCAACTTAATAACTTAATTAAACTTAAATACTAGATCACGAAATCAAGCGTATGCATATATACATGTCTGAAAATATTTTAATGTGTACACAACATCAAGTACAAGTCAATCATACATCAAAATGACATCCAGAACTATATTCTACATGAACATAGATTTGGTAAGGTGGACCCGGTGACTAGTGACTGCAGTGTAACACTTGTCCTCGAACTGGGTCTCCAAAAGCATTACATGGCTCACCAGAAGAGAAATCCTGCAAAAGAACTGGGAAGAGGTGGGGTGAGTCCAGAGGATCTCAATGAGTGGAGCTACAAAATAAAAACTAAATCAGAACATCAATGTAAAATCATTTATAGTTAAAGTGTTTCTAAAAACTTTCTTTGGAAACTGGTTCTTTTCTATTAAACTAGATAAAACCTTTTTCTGAAAACTTTCTGTGAAAAACATCTCTAGTACTGTAGAAAACTTGACGCATGGGGATGTTACGTATCGCCGTCCACCCATTCGCCCAACTGGAGCCAGAAGTGGAAATCCATGACTTTGGGGCGTTACGTATCGCCGTCCCCCAAAGCATGCCACTCCTGTCCCTGAAACTGGTGGTCTTGGGGCGTTACGTATCGTCGTCCCCCAAGCCATGGAACTAGAGCTGGTAGTGTTAATCCATGCCACTACCTAACCCTAAAACTAGGGTCCAAAGATGTTAAGTTTCACACGTCCCCTAGCCCTAAACTACTACGTGTGCACACGGTCTTATGTCTGTCAATTCCATATGTGAGAGCTGAGGTGGAATTTTCCCCCATGCCTCGAAAATATCATAAAACTCTTGCTTTTAAAATTTAAGAATTTCTAAACTTATTTGCACAAGAAATAATTGTAAATCAATAAGGCTAACACCCTAAAATATTTAAATTAAATCTGAAACAATAACAAGTGAATACAAATCAATTTTGAAAAAAAAAGCATCCACGCATAGATTTGACGTCCAGTCAAGTTCTCTTCACGTTGTTGGGGGTGAACGCGGCTCCTGATAAGTATCTATATAGAATACATTGCGTTAGAATTATGAGTTATAAAATACGGTTCGAAATCACATAAAATTCCTTAATCTAATTGAATTACCCCCTTAGAACATTTCAATTCCTTAGATGAAATGTAAAAAAAAATTCAGACTCTTGGTACGCGTCGCAGCTTCTTAAAAAAATTTTGGTTTTTTGGTGTCGCGTCGCGACGCGCCCGTGCAAATCATATGCACGTTTCTGGCAAGCTCGTGTCGCGACGCGTCCGTTTAAACAGATTTCATTCTTGCATGGTTAGTTCCCAAATCCATTCATTTCCACACAACAACTTCAAAACATCAATTACCATCACAAAACACTCCCAAACATCTCATCTTCACCCAAAATTTATCATTCATTCATACTTTTTCAATTAAAGAAAACAAGACAAAAACATTCCACATGCATCAATTCCTTCACACAAAATCACCCAAACTACATCCTCATCAAACCAACAACACAACACAATCATCTAATTACCAAAATTCAAATCATTAAAATTTGGGTCAAGAACCATTACCTTAGTTCAATCTCTTTTTTCCTTAACTATGCACCAAGAACCTCATTTATCTTATTTTAGGGTTTAGCTTGAATGGATTACTTTGTTTGGCTTCAAATTTTAACAAGAAAAATTACAACTTCCATTCCTTCTCTCCATCATCTCACGGCAAGCCAAGAAAGAAATAAATAATTATTTTCCCCTTTCATATTTATCATTTACTTAACTAATTTTTCTAGAAAAATCTAGGTATTGGAATTGTTGGGCTTGGGCTTCTTTCTTTCCTTCTTTCTAAATTGAATTGGGCCAAATAAGAAAATAAAGGAAAAATTGGCTTAAAGTTGAGTAAATGTTCATTTTTTCTAGTCGATTCTGGAAATTATTTACTGGCCTGGAAAAGAAAACCCCATGTGTCTTAGCCAAACAAAAATATTTGGGGTCGTTACAAATTCTCCCCCCTTAAAATGATTCGTCCTCGAATCAAAATGTTTAAAGGAAAAAATGTATACCTTCCTCCGTGAATAGTCGGGGATACTGCTCTCTCATGGCTTCTTCTGGTTATCGGCATAACTCTTCTGACGACTCTGAGCTGTATTCAACCTTCCCCTGACCAACTTTACTTTTTCCACAGCATCTTGCACTAAATCTGGTCCTAACAACTTTTTCTCCCCAACTTCAAACCATCTCACTGGTGATCTGCACTTCCGTACATACAAGGCCTCGAATGGTGTCATTTGAATACTTGCTTGATAACTATTATTATAAGCAAATTCTATAAGTGGAAAATACTGGTCCCAGCTACCCTCAAAGTTAGTGACACAAGCCCGAAGCATGTCTTCTAAAGTCTGTATGGTGTGCTCTAACTGATCATCAGTCTGAGGGTGAAAAGTTGTGCTAAACCGTAACTGTGAACCCAAAGCCTCTTGAAATGACCGCCAAAACTTAGAGGTAAACTGAGAACCTCGATCGGAGACAATTGAGATAGGTAATCCATGCAGTGACATTATCTCATCTAGGTACAGTTTGGCATACTAGGCTGCTGTAAGCTAGTCTTCACTGGAAGAAAATGTGCTGATTTAGTTAATATATCTACGATCACCCAAATAGAATCACAGCCCTTTGAGGTACGCATGGGTCTGATGATAAAATCCATAGTGATATTCTCCCATTTCCATTATGAAACATCTAAACTCTACAGCTTTTCTGATGGTCTCTGATGTTCAGCTTTAACCTGCTGACAAGTGAGACACCTTTTGACGAATTCAACCACATCTTTTTTCATGCCATCCCACCAATACAGATCCTTAAGGTCGTGATACATCTTGGTGATTCCTGGATGCATGGTGTAAGATGGAGTATGGGTCATCTCTAATATCGAGTGTTTCAACTCTGGAACTGGAGGAACCAGAATTCTATTATGCTTCCTGATGAGGTTTTCACCATCTAAATAATACTCATCCTTCGTACCTTGTTGTAATCTACACCTAATCTGTTGCACCTCAGGATCCGCTTCCTGTGCAGCTCTGATTTCATCGACGAGGGTGGATTTAACTTGAATCTGCACCAACAACCCTCCTTGTGTCGTCATCTGAAAGTTCAGTCCATCCAGCATACTACTCTGTATTTGTCTGACTGGGCGCCATTACTCAATTGGCAAATGAGCCAAACTTCTCATAGACTTCCTACTTAAGGCATTCGCCACAACATTAGCTTTGCCCGGATGGTAATGAATGAAGCAGTCATAATCTTTCAACAACTCCACTCATATCCTCTGTCTCAAATTAAGCTCCTTTTGGCTCTGGATATACTTAAGCCTTTTGTGATCAGTAAAAATTTCAAACCTTTCACTGTACAAGTAATGCTGCCATATCTTCAGAGCAAATACTATTGCAGCCATCTCCAAATCATGAGTGGGGTAATTTTGCTCATAAGGCTTCAATTGTCTAAAGGCATAAGCAATCACTTTCCCCATTTGCATCAATACACAGCCTAAACCCACTCTAGAAGCGTCACAGTACACTGTAAATCTTCATGATCCCGCAAGCAGTGCAAGAATAGGAGCAGTAGTCAATCCACACTTGAGTTCCTGAAAACTCTTCTCACAAGCATCAGACCACTCAAACTTCACATTCTTCTGAGTCAGCCGCGTTAATAGAGTAGCTATTTAGGAGAAATTCTCTACGAACCTCCTATATTACCCTGTTAATCCCAAGAAGCTACGAATCTCTGTTACGCTTTTAGGCCGATGCCAATTCTGAATAGCTTCAATCTTCTGGGAATCTACTCATATTCATTCCTCAGACACCACATGTCCCAAGAATACAACACTAGTCAACCAAAACTCACACTTCGAGAAATTAGTGTATAATTTCTATTCTCTCAGTGTCTGCAACACCTGATGCAAATGTTCTGCATGCTCCTGCTCACTACGCGAATACACCATAATATAATCAATAAAGACTATCACGAACCGATCTAGAAAAGGCCTAAACACAATGTTCATCAAGTCCATAAACGCTGCAGGGGCATTAGTCAAACCAAATGACATTACTAAAAACTCGTAATGCCCATATCTTTGGGACATCACTTTCTCTAATCTTCAATTGATGATAACCCGAGCACGGGTCAATTTTGGAGAAATGTTGTGCCCCCTGAAACTGATCAAATAGATCATCAATCCTTGGAAGTGGATATTTATTCTTGATCGTCACCTTATTCAGCTGCCGATAATCAATACATAATCGCAGTGTCCCGTCCTTCTTCCTTATAAATAACACCGGAGCACCCCACGGGGATACACTGGGGTGAATGAAGCCCTTATCCAGCAAGTCTTGTAGCTGCACCTTCAACTCTCTGAGTTCTGCAGGGGCCATTCTATATGGAGGAATCAATATAGGCTGGGTTCCTGGCATAACGTCTATACAAAACTCAATCTCTCTATCCCGAGGTAATCCTGGCAACTCGTCTGGAAACACATCATGATACTCCCTCACCACCGAGATCTGTTCAAGATCTTTATTTTCCACTCTATCATTTGTTACATATGCCAAGTAACCCATATTCTTCTTCTGGAGTAGCTTATATACCTGCATAGTTGATATCAAATTATGGGGCGCTACAGTTCTATCTCCCTGATAGACTTTTACTGGTCTATCGGGAACATGTAGTGCAATGGTCTTCTCTAGACAATCAAGTACCGCATGGTGCTTAGCTAGCCAATCTATCCCCAGAATGACATCGAAGCTCAAAATACCCAGCACTACTAAATCGGCATAGGAAAGGTATTCGTCAATGTCTATAGAACACTGCTTCACGCCTTGATTAGCTTCTGAGGGGTCTCTTACTGGTGTAGCTATAATGATAGGGGAGTCTAAAGGCCCAACGTCTCTTCCCATATGCGTCACAAAACACGTCGCAACAAAGAATGTGTAGCACCAGAATCAAATAACACATTTGCTTGTACAGAATCAATCAGCAATATACCTGTAACCACCGCATTGGACGCATGTGCCTCCTGGGGAGTGAGGGTATACACCCTGCCCTGAACTCTGCTGGAGGAAGCATGTCCTTGATCACCAATTGATTGTCCATTTCCTTCTATTGTTTGTCCTCTACTCACTAGCCTCTGCTCTTCTCCCCTTACATTTCTGTTAGGTTGTGGCTGGGGTGTAGGTGGGGCGGCACTGAAAGATGGCAACTGCTCTACTGGTATCGGGTAGTCTCTTTTCAAATGACCAATCTGTCCACACCGATAATAACCTCTACTCCCAGATCTACAAGTCCTTGTATGTGCTCGTCCATAAACTGAACATTATAGTAGGGTTCGACCAAGCTGGGCTACCGAATGAGAAGAAACTGCACGAGAAGCGACACTCTGAGCCGGCCAACGGTCCTGACCTCCTCGAACTGAACCCATATCTCGGCGCGCCGTAGGCGGGGCTGACATCTGCTGCTGTCTACTAGGGCCACTCTGCTGCGGCCTAGTCTTCTCCTCCAATCTAGATTTCTTCCGGGACCCCTCTCTACTTGTCTCTCTTTGACCCATGCTTCAAACCGTAAAGCAGCATCTAGTACTTGGGTATAGGTAGTGGTCTCTGTGAAATGAATGGAGCATAACAAATAATCTTGAAGCCCATTCACAAACCTCTTCATGTTTATTTCCTCTGTATAGATCAGATGTGGAGCATAGCGAGACAATCGTGTGAACGGTATATCATACTCAGAAACTGTCATCAGCTCGCCCTGTATCAGTTGTTCAAACTCACGGGCTCTGGCATCCCTGATACTCTGCGGCAAAAATCTAGACATAAAACTCGTACTAAACTCATCCCATGCCAGAGGAGGGGCATCTCGTCGCCGACCATCTCGAAAGGACATAAACCATGTGTTGGCGATATCTCTCAATTGAAAACTATCTAACTCCACTACCATATCTGCAGAACATCCCAAAGCCGTGCATATCCGATCTGATTCCTCAATGAATCCACAAGGGTTGGGGGGTCTCCACTCCCGAAAACGTGGGAGGATAAAGCTTTCGGAAATCGTGTAAAGATACCAGTTGTTCTTGCTGCTGCGTGACATGAACCGTTATTGGAGGTGGCTCATGTGGCACAACAGAAGGTCTGACTATGAATGTAGTAGGGTCTGGTATATTTGGAGAATCTACTGTTTGGTGAGCCATGGATACTCCTACTGATGGTGGTGGTACAAGAACGGTGGGTTCTGCGGCTCTTAACTCTGGGCCTGGTGGCTACGGCTGACGAGTAATCAACTGGGCTAAGGCTGTTACTGACTGCTGAATCTGTTGTAAACCTGTAACTATTGGGTCATTGAGCTGGACCGCTGGCACAGCTCTACCTTCCCCCACAATACTCTCATGAACTGACTCCACTCTTTGCCGTCTATCTGGATCAGGGGGAGGTACTACCGATCTCTGGTCCAGATTTATGCCTTGAGGCGCCCTACCACGCCTGGGTCTACCTCTAACTCTAGTTCTTCCCTTCCTTGGGTGGCATGGATATCTAAGAAATTAAGAGAGAAAAAGAAATGGTCAATTACACATAAAGGAATTGTAAATCATTAGAATGAGACAAGCCTCGAGATAAGGTTACTAGGGTGAACAACCACTTGTATATAGTAATACCCCGGGTATACCACATATACAAGCCACTGCTACTCTCTTACTACAGCCACTGACTCCATAAACCATACTCTGATAATATCTTTGTAATATCCCCAATACAAGAATGTTACCGGCAAGCAACAGATCTCACTGTCGCCTAAGCCTCAAACTCATGTACTATAATATTTACTCTGATATTAACGCTATGCAATGCTTACTCAATCACACATGCAACTTAATAACTTAATTAAACTTAAATACTAGATCATGGAATCGAGCGTATGCATATATACATGTCTGAAAATATTTTTAATGTGTACACAACATCAAGTACAAGTCAATGATACATCAAAAGGACATCCAGAAACTATATTCTACATGAACATAGATCTGGTAAGGTGGACCCGGTGACTAGTGACTACAGTGTAACACTTGTCCTCGAACTGGGCCTCCAAAAGCAGTACATGGCTCACCAGAAGAGGAATCCTGCAAAAGAACTGGGAAGAGGTGGGGTGGGTCCAGATGATCTCAGTGGGTGGAGCTACAAAATAAAAACTGAATCAGAACATCTATGTGAAATCATTTATAGTTAAAGTGTTTCTGAAAACTTTCTTTGGAAACTGATTCTTTTCTGTTAAATTGGATAAAACTTTTTTCTGAAAACTTTCTGTGAAAAACATCTCTGGTACTGTAGAAAAACTTGCGCATGGGGACGTTACGTATCGCCATCCCCCCATACGTCCAACTGGAGCCAGAAGTGAAAATCCATGACTTTGGGGCATTACGTATCGCCGTCCCCTAAAGCATGCCACTCATGTCCCTGAAACTGGTGGTTTTGGGGCGTTACGTATCGCCGTCCCCCAAGCCACGGAATTAGAGCCGGTAGTGCTGGTCCATGCTACTACCTGACCTTGAAACTAGGGTCTAGGGGCGTTACGTATCGCCGTCCCCCTAGCCCTAAACTACGTGTGCACACGGTCTTCTGTCCGTCAATTCCATAAGTGAAAGCTAAGGTGGATTTTTCCCCCATGCCTCGAAAATATCATAAAATTCATGCTTTTAAACTTTAAGAATTTCTAAACTTATTTGCACAACAAATAACTGTAAATCAATAAGGCTAACGCCCTAAAACATCTAAATTAAATCTGAAACAATAACAAGTGAATACAAATCAATTTTGAAAGAAAAAGCATCCACTCACAGATTTGACGTCCAGTCAAGTTCTCTTCACGTCGCTGGGGGTGAACGCGGCTCCTGATAAGTATCTATATAAGTACATCGGGTTAGAATTATGAGTTATAAAATACGGTTCGAAATCACATAAAATTCCTTAATCTAATTGAATTACCCCATTAGAACATTTCAATTCCTTAGATGAAATGTAAAACAAAATTCAGACTCTTGGTTACGCGTCGTATCTTCTAAAAAAATCTGGTTTTTTCGTGTCGCGTCGCGACGCCGGTCCCCTTCGAGTCACGACGCGCCCGTGCAAATCATATGCACGTTTCTGGCAAGCTCGCGTCGCGACCCGCCCTTGTAAAATAGATGCACCCCTCTGCCTTGTCTGCGTCGCGACGCCGATTCCAGTGGCAGGTCATTCTTGCATGGTTAGTTCTCAAATCCATTTCATTTCCACAAACCAACTTTAAAACATCAATTACCATCACAAAACACTCCCAAACATCTCATCTTCACCGAAAATTTTTCATTCATTCCTACTTCTTCAATTAAAGAAAACAAGACATGAAACATTCCACATGCATCAATTCATTCACATAAAATCACCCAAACTACATCCTCATCAAACCAACAACACACCAAATCATCTAATTACCAAAATTCAAATCATTAAAATTTGGGTCAAGAACCCTTACCTTAGTTCAATCTCTTTCTTCCTTAACAATGCACCAAGAACCTCCTTTATCTTCTTTTAGGGTTTAGCTTGAATGGATTACTTTGTTTGGCTTCAAATTTTAACAAGAAAAATTACAACTTCCCTTCCTTCTCTCCCTCATCTCACGGCAAGCCAAGAAAGAAATGAAGAATTGTTTTCCCCTTTCATATTTTATCATTTACTTAACTATTTTTTCTAGAAAAATCTAGGTATTGGAATTGTTGGGATTGGGCTTCTTTCTTTCCTTCTTTCTAATTTGAATTGGGCCAAATAAGAAAATAAAGGAAAAATTGGCTTAAAGTTGAGTAAATGTTCGCTGTTTCTAGTCGATTCCGGAAATTATTTACTGGCCCAGAAAAGAAAACCCCATGCGTCCTAGCCGAACTAAAATATTTGGGGTCGTTACATTGTCTTTCTTGTCCACCTTTTGGCGTCGAAAATATTCGACGCTAATGACCTTTAGCGTCAAATTTGATTATTTTAGCATCAATATACTTCGACACTAAAAACCTTATTTTTTGTGGCAGTTGGTAATTGATTCTATTCAATAACAATAGCTGAGCATATCTGCATATATATGTGATTTTACTTTAATGTTTGATACTTTGAGTCGGTAATAATATTCCAAATCAAGAGTTTTAGTACTTGAACAATGTGTAAAAAAAAAAATTAAATAATTAGGCGTTTAAGTGTTATAACACAATTTTTTTTCTAAAGCTTTGTAGTTATTTTCTTGAGTGAGTTATAAATAACATCTAATCTTTCTTATCTATGACATTCTTATTTATATAATTATTATCATGAAAAATGTTAGAAAGTATCTCTCCGGTAGTGATAAGAGAGAAAAAAAAAAAAGATTAGTACATATCCATTGTTCTAAATTCTGATTACTAATTTTGTAGGGAAAATTTTAAGTAGTAATTTTTTTGTAATAATTTCACATTATTTATGTGTTTGTGGTAATTATGATTTTAGTTTGAAAGTTTATCCATATCCACTGTTCTATATTCTATATATGCATATTGTGAAAAAAAAATGTGCATATTTTTTCCTAGACAAATGGCTCATTTTCAGAAATTTGTCTACGGCCACTCAAATCTCAAATCCAATCTTGACGCTATCTACTCACGTGATACAGATCAGTTAAAAGATCGGTCTGCACGTGAGGAGGAATGTTGAGAAAAATATCCTAAAATAAATAAACTGAAAATATAAATAATATGGTCATTCCTAACTCCAAACATCAGCCCAGATTGGACTGTGCTATGATATAATTGATTTAGAAAATCTAGCATATTTTTAATAATATATATATTAATAAAATGAACCTTGTGAGTATTAGTTATATTATATATGTTTGGTTAACTGATAGTTTGGACCTTTTTTATTTTATAAATTTCAAATGCAGACTGAAAAATCAGACCAAAAATAGAAAATTAAAGAATTAAAGATTACAAAGAATATACTTGTAATTTGTGGAAAAATAATAATGCAAAAAAAAAGTGGGTATTGCTTCTTTGCCTGTATCACTGTTGCAGCATCCGTACACCCATCACACAATGACCTTTTAATTGGAGAAAATAATATTTAAATTGGTGAAAGAATTTAACGTTGGGTGTGCAAACAAAAACAAAGTCTCAAAGTCCTGGTTAGAAATGAGGAAGATCATGGGCATATAAGGATGGACATGTATCTTCATTCGTACGAGGCCTTTTGGGTATAGTCCAAGAGCAAATCCATGAGGGCTTAGGCCCAAAGTTTACAATATCATACCAATGTGGAGATATGTGATGTCCTAGCCTCCTAAGTTCCTTACAAGTGGTATCAGAACCATGCCCCAGAGTTAGCCATGTGGATGAATCCTCAGAATACAGAACAAAAGGTGGTGAGCTCCGATCGTGATCCGTGAATATACTCGGTTAGATAAGCGGTGTGCTTCGGTCTTCATGGATGTGTCTTAATCCCAACACGGTAAAAAGGAGTTGGCCTGGGCTAGAGTGGACGGATGGATGATCGTTTGAGGGGAGGCTCGGTGGTCCTTTGTTCGAGGGGAGGATTGTTGGGACTTGGGTGTGCAAACAAAGTCTCAAAGTCCCACATTGGTTAGAAATGGGGAAGATCATGGGCATATAAGGATGGACATGTATCTTCATTGATATGAAACCTTTTGGGTATAGCCCAAGAGCAAATTTATGAGAACTTAAGCCCAAAATGGATAATATCATACCAATATGCAGATAGGTGATATCCTAAGTTCCGTACACTTAACATCCTTTTGATCAAGATTTCATTTCAGTTTCATGGAAACTGTTCACTTTGAATTTGAGAGTGAGGGGATTCAGTAAATTTAAATAAGGGAAAAATACTGTTAGACTTCAATGTTTAGCAAATTGACATAAAAAATATTTTAACGTTTCTAAAAAGACATGCAATCCTTTATTTTTTAACTAATTTTATTTGTTTTTGACAATTAAAGGGTTAATATTATAAATTAATATAAGAATGACATATGAGAATTTATATTAAATATATTATATCACTTATATTTTTATCTAACTAACAAAATTTATTAACGAATATTGGTGTAGGGTTCAGGATCTTACCTTGAGATCCTGGTTCAAATTCGAGGAGTGCTTTTCTTATAAGAGTCTGTGACAATCAGAGGTTTTATCTGCTCCGCTTAAGCTCAGAATGGGTGATTTGACGACCAGATTTTCAACGATTCAAAAAAAAATGATTGCGAAGATCTATGTAGTCTCATTAATTTGAATCACTTTACATTAAAACAGGTGATAGCTTTTTCACTTAAAAAAGGAAGATATGAATATGTATTTCTTTTTGTAAACTTTGTCACATGCTCTCTACTTATATGAGATGAGTCAACTGTATACAAAATTCTGTCAATTTTCTGCCATATTTAAATAGACTGCTGAATTCTTTTATTCTTTTACTAAAATAATTATTAATTATAAGAGAGAGGTTTACATAAGACGGGTGCATGTTGTGCACCATATTTAATATTCGTCTAATAAAATTTTGACATTTACACATGCATTTTAAAATTAGAAATGCTGCTTTGCTCGACGGACATATTTGAACAGATAAAGAAACATATTACTATAGTAATAATGACCTACGTTTTTGCTTATTCGGAAGACATACCGTCGGGTAAAACAACAAAACACTTTTGAAATAAAATGATCATAAAATGAACGGGATAAATAAAATTGAAGATGTGTGACTTAATTCGATTGAATGGTCCTATTATAACTGATTTTCTCATTATATTCAAACTCTAGAAAAGAATCATCATTTTCGAGGAAAGCTATCAAAACTTCCCTAATCTTTATATTGCATTGCATATGCACAATGTTTTACATGAAGATGCACACTTATTATTATTATTTATATAGTACTTGTATGAAATTCACATGTTCTTAGTTGTGAAATATGTGTAACAATATGATCTGACATGGTATGATATTGTCAATTTTAAATCGCGCGTGTATAATTTTACTTTTTAAACCATTAAAAATATAATATTTATATTTGAAAAAAGTTCGAAAGTTCAAAAATCCATATATATAATTATTATTTATATAGTACTCATATGAAATTCACATGTTCTTAGCTGTGAAATATGTGTAATAATATTATCTGACATGGTATGATATTGTCTATTTTAAATCGCGCATGTATAATTTTACTTTTTAATCCATCAAAAATATAAGATTGATGTTGATGGTGTTTTCAGGCACTATGTTATTTAAACAGCACGACAGGGGTAAGAAAGGTAATTCACTTCTCGGTCAAAATCATTGAAGATTGCACAGCACGTTTTGCTCGTCCCCAAAATTTGCAGGTCACAGTGGAGAGAGAAAAACTCACGGCAGGAAGAAACTCCAAAAACGCTGAGTTGAACGAGTCATGGTTGAAACATTCACAAGAGAAATCGGCCAAAACGACTGCACAGTAGAAGCCTCGTCCTCTTATAGTCGTGAGTGGGACGCTCATGGCCGTTAGATCTAGAAAGGAAGCCTGGATGGACGCCAAGTGTCAACAACGGAAGAAGCCTTCCCAGATCAAACGAAGGGTTAAGGATCAAAACGCATACTCTACCCTCCTATTTATAATAGTGCAGAAATCAGATTCCTTCTTTTACAAGGGTTTCCTAGTTGAAACAATTTCCCTTTCCCATAAGGATTCCTAGTCAAAAACTATTTTTACTTCATTTATCATACTAGGACATTGACTTACTAGTTTACCCCATGAAAGTATGATAACTTATTAACTTATCTTGTATGGATAACTAGGGGACAGATGTTGATGGTGTTTTCAGGCACTATGTTATTTAAGCAGCACCATAGGGGTAAGAAAGGTAATTCACTTCTCGGTCAAAATCATTGATGCCGACCCGACCACTAAAGAGTCAACAGTAAAAGGCCGAGCACTTGATGATAAGTGACCGACCACTTTTTCAGATAAACCGGGCACTATCAGGTCGACAGCAGCATTCTCAGTACAAAGAACTATCATGACCAACCTCATGAAGACCGACCATATGGCGAGACATGTTCAAGAAGATGACACCCTATTCTTGCGGATAAGATAAACAAGTTATCCTACTTTCACAAGGAAAAGTAATAAGTCAGAGTCCAAAAAGGAATAAGAAAAGTGAAAGCAATATTTGACTATGAATCCTTACAATAGGAGAACACTGATTCGACCAGGAATTCTTATACGAATAGGAATCTGATTATTGTACTATTATAAATAGAAGGGCAGAATATGTGTAATGGGATCTAAATCATCAAGCTCTGACTTGTAGAAAACAAAAAGAGTCCTGAAAAGAGTGTTTAAGTAATAAAAGTATCATCCTGTTTGTGTCCGTGGACGTAGGTCGGATCCAAATCCACCGAACCACGTTAAATCTCCTTGTTGATTGGTGTGTTTATCTGTTTTTTGCTAAATTTACTTTTGGTCCCCCATAACCAAACAAATTCACTATTGAAGGAGGATTACCTCAGAGGTGATATTCCGATATTACCCTGAGACCAAAATCAGCCGTCAACAGTTGGCGCCGTCTGTGGGGAAACGAACAAAAAGCAACTCGTGTAGTAAGACAATGGCGGAAGGCGGAAAACACCAATCATCAGGAAACTCAGCCGCAGATTGGGTGGAGAAGATCGAGGAGAACCTAAGGAAAGTGATGAGCGGAAAATATATCAATATTTACCGCCCCTTTTACTTAATATTTTGTTTAGTTTCTCGGGTTTGATGAATGTTTTGATGTGTTTTAGTTTATTTTGCAGATAAAATAATATCGGGACTCAATGAAATCATTTAGGACGAAATGTGGATCAAATAAGGGCAATTATTGGACTTGATATATTAATTTTGGAGATTGGAAATTTGAAAGGGCGTTTTGACGAAGTGCAGTTTTGGAAATTCCAGTTTTGCACATCTGTCGTATGTTGGGCATAACATTTTACTCAGATATCGGATTTAGCTGATTCAAGTGCCAGATTAAAGAAGACTCAAAGATCTACAACTTTGAAAGAGAAAATATTTTCGAATTCTGATGATTTCATGACCGAAATTGATGAACCATCCAGAAGTGTGTGGAGTGTAATTATTAAAAGTCATTATCAATCATTTTCAAAGCAAAATATTAATTAATTAATAATTAATAAAAATTATCAAATCAACACCAAACAAGATAAGAAATTATTGGAGCAATTATGGATTTGGTGGAGTAATTAGTGGAGAAATTAATAATGTAATTGGTGGAGAAATTGATTGATGATTTGATGGTGGCAAAATTTTGCCTATAAATACCAAGCCATTTCATTTGTAAAATTCATACTTTCTTCTTTGAAATTCTTAATGAATAAATTAGAAGATTGTATCTAGTTTGTTTATTTTTAGTTTTCAGTAATTAATTTTCAGTTTCGCACTTTCTTTTCTTTACTTTTCAGTTTTTACTTTCCGCAATTTACTTTTACGCACAGTACTTTTCTTTCTTTAATTTTTCAGTTTTTACTTTTCAGTAATGAGGAGGTAATTTCCCAAGCTAGGGTGAAAGGTAATTCTTTTACTGTTACTATTTAGATTAATCTCCCTTAAAAATAATATATTCACTATTTAAAATACTGATTAATAAAGGATACCGCTATATTGGTCGGTTGGCAATTCAATTTAATCTGGTTTAAACCTGACTAATCAAGGATACCGCCAGATTGGTCGGTTGGTAAATTTATTTTGGTACCGCCTTTATGGCTGGATTATGGACAAATATTACCGCCTATATGGCTGGTTGGACTTAATTTGACTTAATCAGGATACCGCCAGATTGGTCGGTTGGTAAAATAATATCACAAGTTTATATATTATTTTATGGGAGATATCTAAATAGTAGTAGTAAAAGTAATTCCTTTTACCTTAGCATTTTATTTTATTTTACTTTTCAGTTTTACTTTATGTCTTTTACTTTTCAGTATTTTTACTTTATGTCTTTTACTTTTAAGTTGTTACTAGCCCTAGTTATGTGTTAGTTATCTGGGGTTGTGATGAATTCTAATATCACCGGTTTATAAGGGGTTATTTTATAGTTTGGGTAATTTAAGGGTTTACTTATTAAATCTTAAACTTAATGCTTCTTGTTGTCTGATCACCAATAAGATTGATGTGGTAAATCTAAAATGAACTAGACATAGGGATTTTAGGTTTCAGCCTTAGATTTAATAGCCCACGATCTTCCTTGAGGATAGATAACCCTTTAATAGATTTCCTTACAGGATAGGAATATACCTGTCGGGCGGGGGTAGCCATAATTGGAAGTTACACTTAATGAATCCAGATAATTTGGTTGACATAGACATATGGTTCAATTGGGTTAAACTGGGTATTTGTGTCTGACCATCGACAGAGGCTTTTGCATAATTTAGTGTTCCAGGTTAGTAAACTGATTTATTACACAAACATAAAATAACCACTTCATCTTTTAAATGATATTAGAATGATTCACAACCCTAGATCTTTGTGTCTTTTGTTATTTTCCTTAGTATTTTCTTTTGTCTTTTTATTTATTTATTTATTTAGCAAATCTACAATCAACCAAATCAATCAAGCAATCATTCTCTTCTCCCTCAATTAGATATTTGTAAATAAATAGTATCAATAATTAATAACAACAGTAGAAATTAAGTCCTCGTGGGATCGATATTTTTATACTACTTGAACGATACGTGCGCTTGCGTTATACGTGTGTGTTTACGCCGGTCAGAAAGAAAGGGAGGAAAATCAAACCTTGCTAAAAACCATAGTGGACCGGTTGGAAAAGATAGAAGGAGCACACGACGAGGCCAGGACTAGCCGATGAAGGAACGAAATAGCATAGGGAAAAAGAATTGTTGATACGAGTGAGGACGACAGACCCCGGAGGAGGGGCCCCTTCAGGGTAAGATATGTGGTGGTTCAGGAAGACTCCCAAACTGAAGACATGTGGGAGGAAGAGGATGACAAATCGTCACCAAACTCCTCCTATAATAGCCCTCACAATACCAGGAAAAAAGGGAAAGAATATGACGAAAGAGCGCGGGAAGATACCGGACCTGAGAAGCATCACGCCCAAGACAATAGAAAAAGAGGAAATCACAATAGGCGGCATGGAACCAAAGACAGCAGCATGAAATCTTGGCTACAGGAGGAGCTAGCCAAATGGGGAGTATTCCCCAATACAGACATAGAAGATGCCCGGGACAGTAAAGATGAGTCCCCCCTCACAGAAGAAATAAGGTCAGAAAAATTCCCAAAAAGATTCAGCATGCCAACCATGGCGCCATACAAAGGCCATACCGATCCCAAAACCCACGTTGAAGGTTTCGTCCTACTAATGGAGGTACAAGGGGTAACGGGGGACGCCATTTGCAAAGTGTTCCCCTTAACTCTAGCCGGACCGGCCATCCTATGGTATAGAAGCTTAGCCCCAAGAAGCATCAGCAGCTTCACTCAACTCATAAAGTCATTCATACGGCACTTCAAAGGGGCTTGTGTCCCCAGAAAGACAATTGGAGAACTAAGACTTATGAAACAAGGAGACGATGAACCTTTGAAAATATTTATTGAAAGATACCACAATATGGTACTCGAAGTCGGAGGGTATGAATCCCCCGAGGCCCTGGAAAGCTTAAAGGGAGCCTTGAAAGTCGGGAGGCTATGGACCCACCTAAGGATCCAAGACACCCCGGACTACGCAACCGCCCTGGAGGTGGCCCGGAAGTTCGTTCTGTTAGAAAACGAGGAGAAAATATCCCGAAGAGGGAACACCATCAGAGAAAGAACCACGAGAGAGGGCGCCCCCCGCCGCGTAGAAAGAGAATCCAGAAGGCCGCCCCTAAAACACAAGGAGTTCAAACCACTGCACCGAGACAACCAAGAGAGAAGGGCGTCGACCCAAGTAAACCATGTTAGGGGTGAGCAAAACCGGTTTCGGTTCCGGTTCCGCATGGAACCGGAACCTACCCGGAAAAAATCGGTTCCTAAATAAGTGGAACCGGAACCTACCCAATTAAATAGGGTACCCTATTATTCGGTTCCAATTCGGTTCCGGTCCGGTTCCCAATTACCCTATTAACTTGAGTCTTGAATTGTTATTTATTGAATTTTTAATGTGTTATGCCAGTGCCATTTTGCAGCAGCCTTTTGAATTATGTTGTTTATTTGTAATCAGTTATTTTATATATGCTTATGATAGTAATATAACAGGTAAAACAATAGTAAATTGCATAATGCTAGCAAACATGTCAATTTCGTAAATCATCATTACAGAAGAAACATGAAGAAATCCTTCGTTTCTTAATTACAAAAACAGAGGATAGAATTGTATCAACTTGTAAGTATTAGTAAATACAATTCAGCAATACATTTGATTGCTAGCAAACTTAAATTATTAAATTATTTAAAAATCATAATCCACGTTACCGCCATACATGAAACATTCAATTAATTAAATAGTAAACAAATTTGCATAGATATAATCAGCTTAAAATTCATAATTAAGTTCAAGTAAACACCAAATTCACATTTAATCGGTTCCGGTTCCGGTTCTATGGTCCGGTTCCGGTTCCGATTATTCTGGAACCGGAACCGGAACCGGTTACAACCGGTTCCTTGTATTTGGAACCGGAACCGGACCGGTTACAACCGGTTCCGGTTCCAAACCGGATTTCCGATCCGGTTCCAATCGGTTCCGGGTAGACCTGGAACCGTTGCTCACCCCTAAACCATGTGGTCGAGGAAAATGCATACATTCCCCTAAAGAAACCACTAGGACAAATTGTCATGGAGATTCAGGGGAAAGGCATCTTGGTAGAACCCGACCAAAGAAGATTTCCCCCGGACAAGAGGAACCAAAAGGCTTACTGCATACATCACAACTCCAGAGGACATGCAACGAACGTATGTAAAGATCTGTGGGAACAGATGGAAGACCTAGCACGAAACAGATACTTGAACAAATACATTGACCACGAAGTTATGACGGCCAGACAAAGAGCACGTGGCCGCCAAATTAATATCATCGCAGGAGGGAGAACACTGGCCGGAAACTCTAACCGGTCAAGGAAAGACTACAGCAGAAACCGAGGACCGGACGTCCTAGAAACGGAGCAGGTCACAGGGCTCCAGGGAAGCCGGTCGGTACCGATAATGTTTACCGATGAGGACACCCGAGGGGTAAGTTTTCCTCATGACGATGCGTTAATAATCAAAGCGGTAGTTAGCGGCTCAGAAGTAGACAGAATCCTAGTGGACCCCGGAAGAGCAGTTGACATAATTTCCAAAGAAACACTGGACGACCTAGGGATAGAGTATGCAGCCCTAACCGACGACAGCACTCCCCTATACGGTTTTGGAGGATCCGCCGTCGTCCCACTGGGGAGGATACAATTGGCAATAACAGTCGGGACATATCCCCGGACCCGGACGATCATGACAGACTTCACTGTAGTAGACTGCATGAGCAGCTACCAAGCCATCGCCGGACGACCTTTCATGATGAAAACAAAAGCCGCAATGTCCTGCTACCACCTAAAAATGAAATTCCCCACCCGGGAGGGGATCAGAATCGTATGCGGAAGCCAGAAAACAGCTCGCAACGGCTTCGCAACTCTCTCACGAGAGACTCTCTGCATCAAAGAAGATACCCGAAAACAACAAAGAAATCTGGATGAGGAAGAAGAAAACAGAAATCCTGGGCCTCGGCCAAACAAAAATGCCCGACTCGCCGCAGCTGAGGAGACAAAAGAAATAGAACTTTACGGGCCAGGAAAAAGCATAAAGATAGGGGGAGGCCTGAGCAAGTCTCTACAACAAGATCTGCTAGAATGCCTGAAAGGATACCCGGATGTCTTTGCCTCGGGATACGATGACATGTCTGGGATCGACCCAAGATTCGTCTATCACCGCCTAGCAGTAGACCCATCACGCAAGCCAGTCAGACAAAAGAGAAGAAACTTCAATCAAGAAATGAGTAAAGTAATAGGAACCGAGGTGGAGAAGTTACTAAAGGCAGGTCTCATCAGGGAGGCAAAGTACCCAGATTGGGTATCAAACGTAGTGTTGGTCAGAAAAAACAATGGCAAGTGGCGAATGTGTGTCGATTTCACCGACCTAAACAAGGCGTGCCCAAAGGACAGCTTCCCTTTGCCGAACATAGACCAACTAGTGGACGCCACGGCTTGTCAGGGTTTGCTGAGCTTTATGGATGCTTTCTCCGGATACAACCAAGTCAAAATGTACCCTGCAGATGAAGAGAAGACCACTTTCATTACCGATCAAGGACTTTACTGCTACAGAGTAATGCCCTTCGGGCTAAAAAATGCTGGGGCAACCTTCCAAAGGTTGGTAAACAAAGTTTTTAAACCACTCATTGGCACGACAATGCTAGTTTACGTCGATGACATGATAACAATGTCGAAAGAACCAAGCCATCACATGGTCGACCTAAAAAAAACCTTCGAGCTGTTGAGAAGATACAACCTGAAACTCAACCCAGAGAAATGTACCTTCGGGGTAGCCTCAGGAAAGTTTTTAGATTACATGGTAAGTGCCCGAGGCATCGAGGTAAACCCACAGAAGATCCAGGCAATACTGGGCCTAAAATCCCCCAAGACAGTGAAAGAAGTGCAAAGTCTGACCGGTAGAGTGGCTGCGCTCAATCGGTTCATATCACGAGCAACTGACAAATGCCACCCCTTCTTCAAAGTGATCCAAAAAGCAAAGAGGGATATCAACTGGACACCAGAGTGCGAGGAAGCCTTCCAGCAGCTGAAGCAGTATCTAATACAGCCCCCACTCCTGGCAAAACCACTCCCGGGGGAAACATTATACTTATACCTGGCCGTTTCAGAGCGGGCAGTGAGTTCGGTACTGATACAAGAAACCGGTTTACTACATCAGCAAAGCCCTCCTAGTCGCCGAGACCCGATATCCGATACATGAACTGGTCGCCCTTTCATTGATCACGGCAGCTCGGAAATTGTGGCCTTACTTCCAGGCCCATCCTATCATGGTCTACACCGATCACCCCCTAAAACAACTTCTGCAACATCCAGAAGTTTCTGGCAGACTAGTAAAATGGTCGGTAGAGCTAAGTGAACACGACATCTCCTACCTCCCGAGAGCAGCAGTGAAAGGACAAGCCTTGGCAGATTTTATCACCGAATTTACTGAACCCCAGGTCCTGACGATAGAAGAAGACAAATGGGAGATGTCTGTAGACGGTTCCGCCAGCACACAAGGCAATGGCGCGAGAGTCATCCTAAAGAGCAACAAAGGAGAAGAAATCTCATTCGCCCTGAAATTCGCTTTTGCAGCGACCAACAATGAAGCATAATATGAAGCAATACTGGGCGGTTTAAGACTATGCACGGTACTAGGGATCCGAGATGTGGTAGTAAGAAGTGACTCGCAGTTAGCTGTTCAGAAGCTAAAGGGAGCATTCCAAGCCAAAGAGCCTAGCATGACAGCCTATCTGACCGAAGTGCGAAAGTTAACGGGGAAGATGGGAGATGTACGCTTCGAACAAATCTCCCGAGAAGACAATTATGAAGCAGACTCTCTGGCACGACTCGCCTCGTCAACAAAAGCCGAGCACCCCATAATAATCCCTTTGATTCACATCCGGGAAAAACGCGTGGGGGAATCTGAGGTAGAAGTTCTAGATAAAGAGAGCAAAACATCATGGATGCAACCCATCAGAAAATACCTGGAAACAGGAGAAACACCAGGAGACAAAACGGAGGCCAGGAAGTTAAGATACAAAAGCACCAGATTTTCCCTAATCAACGGGGTACTTTACCGAAGAGGTTACTCGGTCCCCCTCTTAAGATGTCTGGCAGAAGAAGAGGCAAATTATGTGCTCAGGGAGATACAAACAGGCATCTGCGGAAGCCACTCCGGGGGTCACTCAATTGCTTTTAAAGCCCTAAGACAAGGTTTTTACTGGCCGACCATGCACCAGGACGGCATAGAAGTGGCCCGCAAGTGCGAAGGATGTCGGAAAAACGCAAATCTCCCCCACCAACCAGCTAAACAATTAACTACATTGCTCAGTCCCTGGCCATTCGCCCAGTGGGGACTAGACATCATTGGGCCAATGCCACGAGGGAAAGGACAGGCAAAATACGCCATCGTGGCCATAGACTATTTCACCAAATGGGTGGAAGCAGAGCCATTTTCCACCATAACGGAGAAAAAAGCCACTGAATTCCTAAAGAAAAATATCGTTTGCCGATTCGGAATCCCCCGAGCCATCATCACCGACAACGGAAAGCAGTTTGATAGTAAAGGCTTCAGAAAACTCTGCGAAGACCTCCGGATCGCCCTAAGGTTCGCCACACCAGCCCATCCCAAGTCAAACGGACAGGTCGAGGTGACGAACAAGACCATTAAAGCCAACCTGAAAGCTCGGCTCGGATCCAGCAAAAGTATATGGGTCGAGGAATTACCAGAAGTGCTATGGGCACACCGGACAACCTATAAAAACTCCACAGGAGAAACCCCGTTCTCCTTAGCGTACGGTTATGAAGCTGTCATCCCGGCAGAAATCGGGGTGACCTCCCACAGAGTCCAGCACTACGAAAGCAAGCAGAACGAAGAACTTATCTGAAACCACCTCGACCTAATCGAAGAGAAGAGAGAAAGATCGGCCATAAAAACAGCAGTCTACCAACAAAGAATGGCCCGCTTCTACAATAAAAGAATTCGAACACGCATCTTCATCCCGGGCGACCTAGTGCTAAGAAGGGTCACCCTGAATACCCGAAGGCCAGAGGAAGGCTCGCTAGGCGCCAAATGGGAGGGGCCCTACAAGGTAGTAAAAGTAGTGAGGCCAAGAGTATACACCCTAGAACAGCTGGACGGCACAAGATTAAAGAAGCCATGGAACGCCGAGATGCTGAGAAAATACTTCCAGTAAACTATCTCTTCCTTCTTTTCGTTTACAGCAAAAAAAAAAAAAAGGAACGGGAATTCGAATACAGAGCCTCTCTCAAAATGACCCACAGAGAGTTGTAAGAAGGGCAGTATGTCCCCGAGTATAAATAAAAACTTCTTTTTTCTTGTTTTTTACCCGCTCTTCTAAAAAATAAACTTTGCAAAACCATATTCAAAGAACCCTGGGGACATTACTCAATGCAACAATCCAAACATAAGGAGAAATATGCCCTTAATGTTCCAAACAGCTCGGGGCTGGATCTTATTCCGCCGAGGTCGTCTAGCTCGGGGTCGGGTTACGTCCCACCAAGTCGTGCTCGTCGGACTGGGGACGTAACATTCCCCCAGGTCCAAGTGCCTTTCTCAGCTCGGGGTCGGGATACGTCCCACCGAGTCAGCCCTTCGGACTGGGGACGTAACATTCCCCCAGGTCCAAGTGCCTTTCTCAGCTCGGGGTCGGGGTACGTCCCACCGAGTCAGCCTTTCGGACTGGGGACGTAACATTCCCCCAGGTCCAAGTGCCTTTCTCAGCTCGGGGTCGGGGTACGTCCCACCGAGTCAGCCCTTCAGACTGGGGACGTAACATTCCCCCAGAACCAAGTATCTCTCTTGGCTCGGGGTCCTCAGGGACATACTCGATGCATAGGATCCGTGAGAAGCATAGCACGGGGATGGATGATACCCCCGTGGCGATTGCTTACTCCAGTGTTGCCGAATATAAGGAGGAATATGCCCTTAATGTGTCGAACACTCTTTGATCCTCACTTACCTGATGTAATGGATCTGTGGGAAAGCATAGCACGGGGAGTGATGAGGCCCCCGTGACGATTGCTAACTCCAGCGATGCCGGACCTAAGGAGGAATGTGCCCTTAGTATCTCGGATGCTCTTTGATCCATTCATCACTTGGATCCGAGAGAGGCGCAGCACGGGGATGCGTTGTGCCCCTGTAACGTGTGTCTGCTCCAACGTGGTAAGGAGGAGCCATCATACAATACACAGGCTCCACAGTGACCCGACGTGTAGAGGATGTACCCTCACCATTCAAACGCTCTACTGATCCAAATCCTGGTTCGCCGGGACACTGAATTGAAAGATTCAGAATTATGTTTTGGAGACCTCAGGCAGGACGCTGTTTTGAGGCATCAGTGCTGTTGTT
>SKCR01000844.1:0-28685 GCA_019454045.1 Zanthoxylum bungeanum
CAATTTGTTGGCCAAAGTCAAGGTTGTGTGTTATTTAACGGGATCCTAGCCCACTAGGAAATTGGATTTCCCGAGTACTCAACAGAGGGTTAGAGACTTGCAGAAATTAGTGGGAGGCTAGTAGTATTGAATTTTCAATTATCGTTCAGATACTTAGCTTTACGCGCTTACACAACTTATTTCGTCAATATTTACACATTAGTTGGACTAATACAATGTTATTTTTTTTATGTAACAGTTTGACTGTACCCACATATCGTTAACTAGATAATTAGATTATCGTAGTTAAGATGGCAAACAAAGGAAATGTCCGTGACATAATCATGGGTGATAATGGTTCAAGGGCACCAACTTCGCCGACTGGGAAATGAACCTGAGGATAGTCCTTGGGGCGGAGAGGATACTGTATACGATACAACAACCTCTCGGGCCTAAGCCCACTGAGCCACTTGAGCTGGAGTTATGGAACACTCACAGTGATGATTGTGACACGGCTTAGTCGATCATGCTTGCTTCAATGACTCAACATTTCGCCGCCAGAATAGGGACTTGGATCCTTATAATATGATGGCAAGATTGCAAGATCTTCACCGCACTAATAAGCGGATGGCGAGGTACGAGTTAGTGAAGAAAATCTTTCGCTCCCGTATGACTGATGGTAGTTCTGTTGAGGTCCATGGGACTCAAATGATAGCCGATATTGATGAATTGGCTAATATGGTATAGTCTTGGAGGCTGAGCTGTCTATAGATGTACTTCTACAGTCACTACCCGATACTTGGAAACAGATTATCATCAACTATAAATTGATGAATTCGGATGATACTCTTGGAGAGTTATTATCGATTCTCAAGGAGTCAGAGAAGAGCTTCTGAAAGGCAACAAGCGCGAGGCGCACTTTGCATCAACATCTCAACGCCGAAAGCTGGGCTCAAGGCAACTGGGGGTGTTAAGAAGAAAAAGCATAGAAACAAAGGCAAGGCCAAGTCAACAAAGGCTTCTGGGAAGCCAAGGGACAAGTCTCAAGATGTTTGCCTGAAATGCGGCAAGAAAGGTCACTGGAAGCGTGACTGCCGCATGAACAAGGGACACAAGGAGGACATACAGGCGGGCAAGGCACCGGCCTCAGGTATGTTTGTTATTGAGATAAATATGACTACTTCTAGTCTTAATAAAAATTGGATTTTTGATTCTGGCTGTGGTTCTCATATTTGTACTGATGTGCAGGATCTGCATGATAGCAGGAGACTGGCTTCGGGGGAGGTAGATCTACGAGTTGGAAATGGAACTTCTGTTGCTGCTGTTTTGGCCGTAGGCACTTTTGTTTTGGAACTGCCCTCGGGCGGCATGTACTTAAACTAAATGACTGTTATTTTTGTCCTAGTTTAACTAGGAATATTATTTCTGTATCTTTGTTAACCAGTATGGGTACACTTTTGTATTTAAAAACACCAGAGGTGTTATTTATATAAAGATGATGTAGAAATTTGCACTGCCGATGCAAATAATGGTCTTTATTTTTGAATATAAATAAATCTCCAAAACGTAAAATAACAAACAAAAGGCTCAAATGAGTAATCCAAAGGAAGAAACTTATTTGTGGCATTGTCGTCTGGGACACATCAACAAGACTCGCATATCCACACTTTCGAAGAGTGGGTACTTGGACGGATTTGATCCAAATTCATATGACGTCTGCGAATCTTGTTTATTAGGCAAATGCCTAAATCACCTTTTAGTGGTAAAGGTGAACGCGCCACTGAACTGTTAGCCCTCGTTCATAGTGACGTTTGTGGCCCATGTCTAGCCAGGCTAGAGGTGGATATCGATACTTCGTAACCTTTACGGATGATGCATCGCGTTATGGTTATGTGTATCTAATGATGCACAAGTCGGAAACTTTAGAGAAATTCAAAGAGTTTTCGACACGAAGTTGAAAAACAAACAGGCAAGAGTATTAAGACATTACGGTCGGACCGTGCTGGCGAATACTTAAGTAATGAGTTTCAAGATTACTTGAAAGAATATGGTATTCTTTCACAATGGACTCCTCCTGGAACACCACAATTAAATGGGTGTCTGAACGGAGAAACCGTACCTTGCTTGACATGGTAAGTCGATGATGAGTCGCACTGAGCTACCTATATCCTTCTGGGGACATGCATTAGAAAGTGCAATTCTTATTTTGAATAGGGTTCCGTCAAAGTCTGTTGAACAGACTCCGTATGAGATATGGACAGGAAAGAAACCAGGTTTCTCATTCCTGAAGATTTGGGGTTGCTGGGCATACGTCAAACGTTTGGAAGGTACCAAACTTGAACCCAAATCAAATAAATGCCTATTGTTGGATATCCTAGGGAACCAAAGGATATTACTTCTATACCCACAAGAGAACAAAGTATTTGTTGGTCTACATGCGGTTTTCCTTGAGAAGGAATTCCTAAATGCAGTGTTTAGTGGGAGAAAGTAGAACTCGATGAAAGTCGTAGTGATACTGTTCCTGGCAATGAATCGAAACGGAACATGAACAGTCCATCCAGGATGAGACTGAACCACAATCTTCAATTACACAAGGACTACGTAGGTCGGAGAGAGTCAGGGTAATACCTGAGAGGTATGGATTCCTGATCTCACCTCATGTAGATATAAATGTTATTGAGGATACTGAACCGGCTACGTATGAGGAAGCGATACAAGGTATCGAATCCACTTTATGGCAAGAGGCCATGAAGGCCGAAATGGATTCCATGTAAACCAACCAAGTTTGGACACTAGTTGATGCACCAGAAGGCGTAAAGCCTATTGGATGCAAATGGGTCTTTCAAGAAGAAGACCGACATGGATGGCAACGTACAAACGTACAAAGCTAGGCTCGTAGCGAGAAGGGGTATCGTCAACAACTTGGAGTTGATTATGATGAAACTTTCTCACCCGTTGCCATGATTAAATCCATTCGGATAATGCTTGCGATAGCTGCATATTACGATTACGAAATATGGCAGATGGACGTTAAAACCGCTTTCCTTAACGGAACCTGTTGGAGGATGTTTATATGCAACAACCTGACGGTTTTATCGCACCAAGACTTGCAAACAAGGTTTGTAAGTTAAATCGGTCCATTTATGGACTGAAGCAAGCATCGAGGTCATGGACCCAACATTTTGATGAGGTCATAAAAGAATATGATTTCATTCAAAACGTAGATGATCCTTGTGTATATAAGAAGGTTAATGGGAGTGCACTGACTTTTATTGTCCTTTATGTCGACGATGTATTGCTTATAGGTAATGACATCCCATGTTAACGTCGGTGAAAGCTTGGCTTTCATTGAAATTCTCCATGAAAGATCTGGAGAAGCAGCTTTTATTCTAGGAATAAAGATCTACAGGGATAGATCTAGAAGGCTACTTGGACTCTCCCAGAGTACATATATTGATAAAGTGTTGAAGAGATTCAACATGGATCAGTCCAAGAGGGGACTGTTGCCAACATCACATGGCGTCTATCTATCTAGGGACATGTGTCCTAAAACACAAGATGAGAGAGACAACATGAGTCGGACTCCGTTCGCCTCGGCAGTTGGATCGATCATGTATGCCATGATATGTACACGACCTGATGTGTCCTATGCTTTGAGCATGTGTAGTCGATATCAGGCCGATCCAGGAAAGGATCACTGGATGGCGGTTAAGAGTATCCTTAGGTGTCTTAAGAGAACTAAGGATGTTTTCTTAATCTATGGAGATGGAGAAGTTCAGGTATCTGGGTATACCGATGCAAGTTTCCAAACCGACAGAGACGACTTCAAGTCGCAAACCGGGTACATATTTTGCTTGAATAACAGAGCAGTGAGCTGGAAATCTTCCAAGCAAGATACTGTTGCCGATTCAACAACTGAAGCGGAGTACATTGCAGCAGCTGAAGCAGCAAAGGAAGTGGTTTGGATCCGAAAATTCCTAGTTGGATTAGGAGTAGTTCCATTAGCAGCTGAGCCCGTTTTATTGTATTGTGACAATAGCGGGGCCATAGCGCAGGCTAAGGAACCAAGGTCTCATCAACGATCCAAACATGTTAATGGAGATTATTGCATTCATGTCACTTTTCTATTTAACATAATTATCCCCGGTTAATTTTTCTTGTTGTTTGATAATGGAGATTATTGCAGATGCCATGGCTGAAAAAATAATAAACGCGCATTCAATATTCATTCGTCGCATATTTAAATTGTCAAACATTTAGGCATAAAATTAAACATGATGCATGATCAATGTATAATGAATCAGAAACCTAAAAGAATTATTATGCCACAGTTATCTATCATCCCACAAATAAGTACCGCCATAGGGTTGGTCAAGTATTCGCATGATAGATTGAGATATTCTCAATTGATTAATATATCTGAAAGAACTCTTATTCCTATATTAATCAACTACCATTATTTTGATCAATGAAGCTTTGATTAACAACTTAATCATTCCTTTGTGAGTGTGACCCATTATTTTGGAACCCTTGGACTTAACTATTGAAGTGCCGCCGTAGGGTAGGTCAAATCACCAGAAACATCTAGAGTCTCTATCCTTTCAGAATCCAAACTTGTTATTGACACAAAAAGGACACCATCCGTAGGGGAACGAAAGCAAAGCCGTCTCAAGACGCCTATTGAATCTCACGTTTCTGGATAACAATGGAGATCGCGGGATATATTGTGGTATACTCCTCTCCCACTCACTATTAAAAAGAGTAAGATTTCTATCTGACTAGTATTTTATGACTCTTAGATTATGCTCGGCTAAAGTCATAACCTTAATTAATACTAGTTGATGATATAGTGATCTAACCAATTTTAACTTTTAAAATTTTATTCACTAATCCCGATTAGTCTCTACTAACCAATTAACTTAATTAAACTAATTTAATCAACTTTACTTAAGTGATCTAATCAATTTTAACTTTTAAAAAATTAGTTCACTTATAGGTTTTAAAATTTTAGAATTCAACTAATGGACTACATGTCATCAAACCATTTAATAGATTAAAAGTACGTTATTTACTCCAAATGTACGTGGAATTGTATCCCGAGTGTAAACCAAATTACCATCCATTCGGAAGCGGCTATGGAATTTATATTCGGGTTTCCATCCGATATACAAAGGAAAATAATGTACTCATAATGTCCATTTGTTCTTAAACTTGAATTAATAATTTTTAAACATTTAAACTAATTAATCTTATTAATTCGTTAACATGCATTTTATATTCTAATTTAACTTTTAAATTTCATAAAATCATATTTTATGACTTGAATATCATGCATGTCTACATGTTATGGCATGTGAAAATGCAAGAGTTGGCACCCTAGGCTATATGACATGTTAATAAACAATTTAAAACAAATATATATGCCCAGGTTTGGGCTGAAAACATTTGTGTAGCGTTCTTTAGGAGTTCAAATGTTGCCAGGCAGTAGCCAAACGTTTGAGTTACGTTTTACTGGCGTTCGAACGCTATCGGTCTGGTGTTCGAACACTAGAACTCCATTTACTCAGTTCTAGAGCTTCCGGACTCCGTTTTGGTCCCCGTTTTTTTCTACGGACTCATAACGGAATGAAGTTTCACATACATACATAAATTACGTTAACCAGGCTCTTATTGTGTTTTAAAAAAATACTAATCTAATTAGTACAATAAATCCAAGGCATCCTTGGTCTTCAAATCTTGCTCCATGGTATGTTGTTGAGTTCTTCACGGAATAGGTTCGTAATGAGTCCTTCGTGACATCGGCTCCTCCAAATTACAAATTGAGTTACAAAATGGACTTATCACAAAAGAAATGAACTTACAACACTTGAAAGAATATGACCTTATGGTCTTACATTTCCAATACTAAAAATAAACGATCAACGCAATAAATTCATCACATGAATCAAAATAAACATTCTTCAACTGAACATTAAAAACTATTCATCTCATGAATCTAATTGTGCCTACTCATCACAACATACATATTAATAATTTATATCTAATATAAATTATTAAAACTTAAACTTAAAAAGAGAAAGGGTTAAGAAAACTTTTCAACCTTAAGCTCTTGATGCCAATTGTAGGAAATGACTTTCCTTAGTGCAGCGGAAGTTGCTTGTGGTGGCACGGGTCCGGTATGGATATTCAAAATTTTCTTTGCCTTCTCCCTTTGTTGTAGTAGCTAAGATCAATCCTTTGGTGTCTAACACTTAGATCAACCACTCGATCTTCCGAACTATGACTCGAAACCAACAAACCGAAGTGTTGGCTTCACTCACAAAGATTAAACCTCTAAACTATTTAGAGATTTAAAATGTCACAATGGTGTTTGGCTTTAGGAATTTCACAATACTTGTGAATGCTAGAACTCTCTCTATTTTCTCTCAAATCTTTTCTCACAATAATTGTGTGAATGAATGCAAAGTGCTAACCTTAGGAAGTGAGAGAAATGGTAGAGATTATATTCTCTTACACAAGCCAACTAACCTTGTCATTAAGCATCTAATGCTTTCTTGCAATGCCCAACACAAAAATGTGAATGCCATACCAAAGCATAAGAAATGTTAAGATAAAGACAATGGCTTTGTCATTAAGCATTCAATGCTTTCTTTCAATGGCAAACACATAAATGTGGAGGCCATACCAAAGCATAAAATGCATTAGCTAATGACAAAACTATTAGGTGTATCCAAGCCACCTAATAGACATAATTGCTTGTATGACATGGTAAGGCATATGGCTTTGTCTCCAATTGTAAATAAAAATCAATATATTAATAGTGATTTATTTACCTTCAATTATGTTGTAGTAATTATCTCATAATTATTACTAACTTGATTATCTCATAATCAAGACTTGATTATCTGATAATCAAAGAATTCTAGAAAACATTATGTTAAACTAATTTACATAGTTTTCATTTGTGACAATAAATATTATTAATCTTGTTAATATATATAAATAAATATAATGTGAGCATGTAATTAGACAATCTAATTATATTAGGTTTTCTACAGTTAATCGAGCTAGCACGGGGACTAAATGGACCTAAGGTTCCGAGCTCCAATAATTCTGAAATGTTAATTAAACTCTTTAATCAAATATTATAAATTATTAACTCCGCGTTATTCCACTAAAAACTCGAAGTTGAACTCATGTTACCGTAGATGGATTAAATAAACTGAACATTTTCGGTGTCCATCGATATAGTCATTATATATGGATATAGCCCTTCACGAATATCTTATAAATAGATCCTGGTCATAAGTCCGTTAAACCCCTCTAAATATTTTGTCTCTTAAGCACCATTGATTTTATAATGAACAATTAATTCAAAAAAATTATGAATATAAAATATTTCTATTCTAAATAGAAAACTTGAGCGCTCAAATTGTTCAAGTCCGGAATCAACTCTTAAAAAAGATATTCATATGTTTCTCATAAGAAGGAGTGAATTCCATATCTATGTAAAACGTTCCCAGCAACATAACAAATCATATCCCAAAAATACGTAGTTATTGGCTGGGAATGCAACACCAACCTCACCATAGTAAATCAAAGGACATAACCTGTCATGCAGGAGTTTGTAGTACACTCAGGATTAAGATCGAATCCATATATGACCATCTATTAGATAAAATGAATTTCTTCGGTTAACGGATATTAAAAGAAATTCGTATTTATCTGAGTTCAGTCCTATATGATCTTATCATACAAGGTGCCTACATTCCCATGTCACTACATGAACGATCTCGGATCAAGATCGTCATACAAGTATAGAATGGACCGCAGCTATAGATAAACCATAAACAAAGTACCCTCATTGTTCACTCTCTATGGACTATTTAGATTACTAACTTTAGACGTAAATCCTATTGTGCATCAAATATACACTAAGTCTAAAGGTACAAGAGTAATCAAGGTAAACAAGACAATTGGACAATATGCGATATAAATCAAATAACTTTGATAAAATGAATAATGCAATTATTATTATTACAAAAATCAATTTCGTTTACAATACATGTAGCTCTAGGACATAAATCCCAACAAAAACTACAATGACTGGTTTAGAAACCTTAAAATTGTCTTACGACAAGAAAAGATTTTCTATGTTCTTGAAAGACCATTTCCCCCTGAACCCGCAGAAGATGCTGACCAAGATACATTTAATGCTTGGAAGAAACATGTCGATGATGATGAGTAAATAGTTTCCATAATGCTTGGCTCTATATCGGACGACCTTCAGAACGCTCACGAAGATATGGATGCTCAAACAATCATCTTTCACTTGAAAGAGTTGTATGAAACTTCCGTTCATACCGTGAGATTCCAAGTGTCATGTGCCTTATTCCAAACAAGGTATAAGGAATGATCTGTTAGTGGAGATGTGCTTAAGATGATTGGCCCCATTGAAAAATTGGCCAACCTCGGGTTCAACATGGATTATTAGATAGGTCATGATCTGATTCTTCAGTCCTTACCAAAAGAATTCTCTAACTTTATTATGCAGTTTCATATGTCTGATAAAGAAGCTACTTTAGTAGAATTGCACAATTTGATAAAGCAAGTAGAGAAGGACTTGAAACTGGAGCTTAAAACCTCCGTCATGCTTACGGGTACGGACCTGAAGCCACTAGGCCCAAAGAAAAATAAGGCCAAGGCCAAGGCTCTAGATCACTTAAAGCCAATGGTAAGGTAGAGAAGAAAAAGACTGCAAATCCTTGAAAGCCAAGGAAGCTAGGGAAGCCCAATAGGCCAAGAATCCCAATGCTTCAGGTATGTTGTATATGATTGAACTATATTCTCAAAACTCTGAACCTTCTACTTGGGTGTTTGACACCGGTTGTGGGACTCACTTGTGTAACAATGTGCAGGGCCTGAGAAACAGTAGGAGACTCCGTCATGGGGTGGTTGACTTACGCATGGGTAATAGAGCAAAACTGGCTGCATTGTGCATGAGGACTTATTCATTAGTTTTTCCGAATGGTTTAGTTTTAGACTTAGAAGATTGTGTTTATGTACCATCTCTAGTAAAGAACATCTTTTCAATTTCTTCTTTATGTAATAAAGGCTTTTCATGCCTAACAAGTTGTAATGAATGTTTTATTTTTTTCAATGAAATAAAATATGGAGATGGTATTTTGAATAATGGTATCTATGTCTTACAAACTAACAAAGAATGTTCAACCTCTAATATATACAACGTTAACTCGAATAATCTCAATGAATCACTTCTATGGCACAGTCGCTTATGTCATATCAATGAAACAAGATTAACTAAGCTACATAAGGATGTGTATTTCAAACCCTTCAAATATAAACCTTATGGAACTTGTTTACTTGATAAAATGACCAAATTACCCTTCAAAGGTAAATGATAGCGTGCAGCTGAGACATTAGAACTCATACACTCTGATGTATGCGGACCAATGTCAGTCACCGCTAGAGGTGGATTCTCCTACTTCATTACCTTTATCAATGATCATTCGCGATATGGGTGTGTGTACCTTATGCGGTACAAATCTGAAGCCTTTGAGAAATTCAAAGACTTCAAGGCTAAAGTAGAAAACCAGCATAATAAAAGTATTAAGTCACTAAGGTTTGACCGAGGTGGTGAATACTTATGCAACGAATTTCAAGAGTACTTGAGAGAAAATGGCATTGTTTCCCAGTGGACTCCTCTGGGAACTCCAAAGCATAATGGGGTCTCCGAAAGGAGAAATCGGACAATATTAGATATGGTCCGATCAATGATGCCAGACACAGATCTACCTCTTTCATTTTGGGGTCTTGCTTTAGAAACTGCAACACTACTACTAAACCAAGTTCCTTCCAAGACTGTTAGTCAAACACCATATGAGTTATGGTCTGGGAAACGTCCTAGTCTTAGTTTTCTAAGAGTTTGGGGATGTGACGCATATGTCAAGCTAACACAAACTAACAAATTTGATGATAGGGCAGTTAAATGTAAGTTTGTAGGATATGCCTTGAACTCAAGAACATACGTGTTTGTGTCACGAAATGCTAAATTTCTACAGAACGAATTCCATCTCAAGAAATATAATAGGAGTAGAATTGACCTTGATGAGGTACGAGAAGAACAAACAAACATAGAACTAAACCCCAGGTCCCTTAAAAAGGCAGCGATGAAACAACCACGAGGTTATGAACTCAAAAGGTTTGGTAGGGAAAAACATGAGCCTGAAAGATATGGTTTCCATATTGATGAGGAACATGATCAGGTCATTGATAATGAAGATCCTACCATTTATGATGAAGCAATGCGTGACATTGATTCAGTCAAGTGGCTTGATGCCATGAAATCTGAAATAGACTCTATGTATCAGAATCAAGTTTGGGACTTGGTAGATGAACCTGAAGGGATAAAACCCATAGGCTGCAAGTGGATTACAACCGTAAAACTGATACAGAAGGCAACATCCAAACCTACAAGGCTAGGTTGGTGGCGAAAGGTTATAGACAAATCAAAGGAATTTACTATGATGAAACCTTCTCACCTGTTGCAATGATAAAGTCCATTCGAATTTTACTGGCACTAGCTGCAAACTTTGATTATGAGATTTGGCAGATGGATGTCAAAGCAGCTTTCCTTAATAGGAACCTCGTAGAGGAAGTCTATATGACACAACCTGAGGGGTTTTCATCTAAGGATGATCATAATAAAGTATGCAAGCTTAAACGATCCATTTATAGACTCAAGCAAGCCTCCAGAAGTTGTAATATATGATTTGATGAGACAATCAAATAATTTGACTTCATAAAAAATGTAGACGAGCCTTGTGTTTACAGGAAAAGTAGTGGGAGTGTTGTTGTATTTCTTGTATTATATGCCAATGACATATTAATCATCGGGAATGATATTCCCATGATGCAAGCCACCAATCAATGGTGATCTCATAACAAACTTGAGGGGAACCCAAAGGTCACACACAACAAAGTCAAAATCAATGTTAACAGTGCACAATACAAAATAGACAGCATATATGATTGCTGTAAGGAATTGTTCATAAATTGTTCATGTGTTTATTATTGAACAGATCATTTATGAGGTTCCATAGTAGCTTAGGGATTGGTGAATGACGATGGGGGGTGTGGGATAATATGACCCATAGCGTCACTATTTGCACAGATCATTGTGTTGTTGTAGCAAATTAACTATGTAATAAGGAAATTGCACTCTCATCATTTGTGATTAGATCACCATAGATATATAAATGAAGAGAGGTCCCTATGATTAGTTCCTGGATTGAGATGATATGAGACAGTATCAGTCCACGAAGGATTAATCATTAAATATCCCTAGCCGTAGTATTATCGAGACTGGACATCGATAATGCGGAATAGGCTAGTATTGCACTTGTGCGCGTTGTGAGGGCACAACGGCATAGTTCTCATATATATAAGTATTGGATACTTGTGCAAGTGCGATAGGAGGTCGTGTTTCACCGATGGTACGGGAAACAGCTTCGCTCTGGATAGACCCTCGGAATCCCATTGGTATTATGACTAGGTGTCTATGGGAGGCCGAAATCAAGGTAGGTGTGTATAGTCTTAACCTGAGACTTACATCGCTAATACTTACGACAATCGGTAAACTTTGGTTTTGGTGGTGGGGGATCTTAACTGGTTCTGTGTTCACCTCTTCTGGGTTTATCAGAATCGTAGTGTATTGGATGTGATGTCAAGACGGAAGTGTCACTCCAGTCATAATGGAGATGATGTCACGCAGGATACGGTATTAGTGCTCTTAAGTGATGCGCATCCAATCGTGATATTATGACCAGGTCATGAATATCCGATTATAGAGACTAGTTACCAGACATCCGATATGTGTTTCGGACGGGGCAGACACTTATCCAGCCCCAGCCCTAGCACGTGATTATCCGATACTGGGCCGATATGCACAATACATTAGTATACTACGCTTGATACAGATCTAGATATTCTTTGATGAATATGTCCGGAGAACTTGGGAAGACTTGGTGCTTTGCTAGGAGTCGACCTTGTCTCGTAAATCGGTAGAACGTAGTACTTGGTACGTACGTGATTCGGATACTCCGACGACCGTATTTACTGCCAGATTATCCGGGGATCTCATGGGTCGCTTCCCGATAATCCACCGATGACGCACAACTCGCACTCTTGAATAATCTGGGATTATACAGAAGAGAGAGAAAATTATCTAGGATTAATACGGAGATATTTTATCCGGGATAAAATGTCGTCTAAAGAGAGAGAACGATTAATTTGGAATTGATCGATAAATTAATATATTCGATATATTAAATGAAATTAGATTTCGACGCGGAATTAAAATTAGATTTTAATTCGGGCAAACGAGTTAATTTAGAATTAATTCGTTAGCGACGTAAATAATAATTTCGCCAGGCGCAATTATTTATTTAAATTCGATTGAATTAACGTCGCGACGTAAGCTCGGTATTTCGGAAATATCGAACCCGAACGCGTGAGTGCACGTGGGCCCACTTTCATTTGGAAACGTGTGGGGCCCACATGACACATGTCATTTTATGCATTATTTTATTCTAATGCATTGCATGTTGATAGTGTACAATGCACTCAATGTTATTGCATGGAAATTGAGTGTTTGACACTCTAAGCCATTGCATGTTTTGTGTCATAAATTTATTATTAATTTAATAAATATTATGGCATAAATATAAATTGATTTTTGGTAAATCATTTTTAACTTAACACAATTTTATCTCTCTCAAAATGCTCTCTTCTCTCACGCCAAATGAAGGAATTGTTCACTGGTTTGGAACCAGAATGGCGTGAATAAAGGGAAGCAAGAGTGGTTTCTCATGGTGAGAAATCAAGTGCTAGCACACTTTCAAGTCTTGCGAAGGTGGTAGGGAGGTTCGACCATGAGGCGGGACTCATCCGACGGAGTTTGGAGCTTCGTTTTGAGACCCGAAACTGCCAAGACAGTGAGCATGGACTGGTTGCAGTGGCGTGAGCAGGGCAGTACGTTTTTGGCCTTGATTCGTCTTCAAATCGACATAACCGATCAATGTGAGTATTCCGCTACCTCCGTTGATGTATTCACGCATTATTTCATGTCTTGATTTGATCTTGGGACCTTAGAATAAACCAACAATGGCATCAAGAGCTAATGTTGCAAGCATGAAAAATGTAGGGCTTAAAATTTGGGTAAATGTTTGTTGAGCATGATTTGAATAAATTGCTTGTTTGAGTATGCTTATAACATGTTTAAATTCATTTTGGTTGGACTAATTTGATGAAAAATGATTTGGAATTATTTTCCCCAAATATTATGCCATGGCCGAATGTGTGATGACTTTTGGATCTTGGATTTTTGATTTTGAATTCATTTGATGAGTTAGAATCGATAGGTTGACGTTAATTTGAATCGAATTGGATTGGATTTCGAATTGACAAAAACCCCAAAATTCTATGTTGGCCGAATTGGATATGCCCTAATGTTGTCTTGGAATTTTGGTTTTGTGACATTGGATGTGTATAAAATCAAATTGGATGGTGATTTGATGTCGATTGTAGGTTCGATTGGATCGAAACCAAATCGGACACAAAATCCCTCCTTGGCCGAGAGCATGAAAGCATGTAAATGGGTTTGATTTTTCATTATGTGTGTTTGACATGTAATAATGAATTAAGTATGATTAATTGGACTAATTTAGGTGTTTGGAAATGTTGATTTAGTTGATTAATCATAATGCACTTTTGGTAATTAAATTGTGAAAATTGGATTTTTGGATTTAATTAATTGGCCTAATTTTGGAAATTAGAATTTAAAGTTGTAATTGGGCCTATTGGGCTTGATTTATCAAGTTTGGTTTAGGCCAAGTGGATTGGATCCAATTGGGCCCAAAACCTTAACCATAAAGCCCAATTGCGACTAATGAACCTTTAATGTTCAATTGGGCCTAATGGGCCAAGATTGATTTATGGGCTTATGGGGTAAATCCCGGATTGGACTTTGGTTATCGGTTTGACCCGAGTTGACCAAAAGTCCACGCCTTAAGAAATCAATCAAAAGCCATTGGACTTTAATTGAATTGACGTTGGACGTTAATCGGTCTTTGAGACGCGTTACGATTAGATTTGGAATTTAAATCGTAAAAGGTTTATTAAATAAAAGTGTAATATTTAATTTTGAATTGAATAGTGAATTAGTATTAAATACATGTTAAATTAGATTTAATGATGTAGTTTAATTTAATTCATGAATTCGTACTTTAAGTACTTATTCGCAAAAACGAGTTTGACTCGAACAAAATCAAATCGTTGTTTGAACATTGGATGATCACTTAATTATCAGATTAATTAATTTGATTAGATTGATTGATAGCATGCTTATGTGTGTGTATACGTGGTTTTGTGTTGAATGAATAATGTATATCGGATGGATATTAGTCGGGTGGGCAATTTTAGAAATTGTTGTAATAAATTCGATTTATTAAATTGGACCTGCGTGTCCAGCCTTATCACCTTCTTTCTCTTTGTATTCTCTTCTCACCTATTCCCCTCTATGTATATGAGGTTTCTTTAGAAGTGTAGTGTAACGGGTAGAAGTAGTACAAGTGCTAGCTTGAGTGAGAAAGGGAGAGATTTGATCTAGGATCAATGTGTTAAGTATCCATCCGCATATCATTATTATTTTATTTCATATACTCGCTTTATTATGTATTTAGAATGCATGTTTAAGGGTGTATGATGATGAGACCTTAACAAAGATAATTAAATTGGTAGCCAATTTGCACGCGAAAATCCCTCAATCTATATTAAGCAAATATCCTTCCATTGAATGATTCTTGTTCAAGATCCGAAGTTGGCATTGGTTTGTTTTTGACCAAAGTCAAGACCTTTGTCAATCAAGGATGTACTTGAATCATGAGAGTTTTGTTGCATATCGGTGTCTTGTCCAAATCGTGATTTTTATTGGCCAAAGTCAGATCACTTTTTGTCCAATGACATTGATTACGAAACTTTCCTCGTCAATGGGTCCCGCTTAACTGGAATCATTAGGTTTGTTTTTGGCCAAAGCCAAGGCCTAGATGATTCAGAGGATATGGTTAGGAAAATGTATTGGATACATTGACATTATACATATGTTTCGGACTTGGATGTCCACCTAACCGGATCTAGGAATTGGATGAGATCCAATTGATCTGTGAGATCTACCTAGTTAAATAGCATACAGCTTTTTATTGCCAAAGTCAGGGTTGTGTGTTATTTAATAGGATCCTAGCCCACTAGGAAACACGGTTTCCCGAGTACTCCACAGAGGGTTAGAGACTCGACGAAAAATAGTGGGAGGCAAGTATTGAATTTGCAACATTCGTTCGAATACTCGCTAAACACGCTCATTTTTATTTTACTCGTCATAGTTATTAAAAGTATTAGTTGGACTAATATTTTATGTTGTTTTAAATTATATATATAGTTGGACTATATACAAAAACTCATTCAATATATAGTTGATTTTATAATTGGATTATAGTAATCAATATAATTGAATTAAATGATAGTTGATTTTATAATGGGATTATAGTAATCAATATTAAAATTATAGTTGATTTTATATTGGATTATAGTAATCAATAAATTCAATTAAATGATAGTTTGATTTATAATGGGATTATAGTAATCAATATAAAATTATAGTTGATTAAATAATTGGATTATTGTAATCATTATAATAATAGTACCTTAATAATTTGATTAAATAGTTGGACTATTAAAATCAAGTAAAGAATTGAAAGGTTGAATATTTAAAATATATAATCCTTGGATTAAATGTTTTAAATGATTTAATTTTCAATTGGGAATTAATAATAGGTTAATTTATTGATAAAATAACTTATTATTACTAAGCCCATAATTAAGCAAATAGTAGAGCATAAAGTCTTTGGAAGATTTATGTGATGATGACTTTAGTGCTTAATTTATACTTACAATAAATCTATCTTTAGATTTAAAAGTATTAAAATTGCAATTAATAATTCTGGAGAATTAATTGACTATTCTAGTGGAGAAAAGTCAAAGTTTGCAATTGGGCATGTAGCACAAGGTGCACATCGTTTCGATATTCCGAAACCCAAGGCTTGGCCAAAGGTTTGTGAAATATTGAAAAGGATAATTGACATATCCAAAGTGACTACCATTTGGATATGGAAGACACGAAGGAATTAAAGAAAGGGCGAGGCTCTAACTTTAAAAATATTTGTCAAAGTTATGTTCACAACTAGTATTAAAATTAGATTTTAAATACTTAGTGTGGTACATAATACATATATGTATTGACGTTCAGAATCCGCTGTGAGCTGGATACTGGCTTCAAGCCGAGATTTCTCTGCAAATCGGAAAACGGGACGAAAGTCGCTGTTTCGACCGCAAATACCTAAGTTTAGGTACTACCCTTTGGGTATGTACTTAAATTAGGAAATGTTATAATGTAACTAGTTAGACTAGAGACATTATCTCTATATCAGTGTTTAATCCGATGCGGATAAAACCTTTATATTCTAAAACACTAAAGTGTTTCATTATGTAAAGATGATACTGAGACAAATACATTAGATGTAAATAACATAATTTATATTTTGAATATAAATAAAATCTCAAACATATAAATGACAAATAAATAGCTCAAATTGATTTGATCAATAGAGACTTATTTGTGGCATTTTTGTCTGGGACACAATTAAACAAGACTCGTATATCCACACTTTTGAAGAGTGGGTACTAGGACTGATTTGACTATTCAAATAAGGTCTACGAATCTAGTTTACTAGGTAAAGTACCTAAAATACTATTTACTAGGTAATAGTGTAAAGGCCACCGATCTGTAAACCCTATTCATGGTGAAGTAAGTGGGCCCATATCTAGCTTGGCTAGATGTGTACATGAATATTTCGTGACCTTAACGGATGTGGCATCACGTTGGTTATGTGTTTCTTTTGAAGAACACAAATACGAAACTTTGAGTTTCGACACGAAGTATACAAACAGATCGGCTGTAGTATTATGCCGCTGCGGTAAGACCGTATTGGTAAATACTTAAGCAGTAAGTTTCATACGTACATGAAAGAGTACGGTATTCTTTCATATGAGGACTCCTCCCGAGACACGTCAATTGACGGTGTGTCAGAACTAAAAACCAAGTTTTGTTGGACATGATTAGGTTTTTCGCGAGTCGCTCTGAGCTACTGTTTCCTTCAACAGGATATGTATTAACAGTGCAAAACTTATTTAGAATAAGGTTCCATATAAATCTGTTTGACAGATATCATATAGGATATGAACAGGGAAGAAACGAGGTTTCTCATTCCTGATAATTTGGGTATGCCAGGCATAGCGTTTGGATGATACCAAACTAAGGACCCAAATTGGATAAGTGCCAATATAGGTTATCCTAAGGGAAACCATAAGTATAGTACTTATAAATCTCACATGAGAACAATGTGATTGTTGCTCACCATGCGGTTTTCCTAAGAGGAATACCGATATGCAGTGGTCAGTGGGAGGATAGTGATACTCGATGAAAATCGGAGTAATACTGTTCAAGGCACGAAGTCCTTAATGGAACACAAATAGTTCATGTATGATGAAACTTACCATTAACCTTCAAATACACAAGAAACTCGTAGATCGGATAGAGTCAGAAAACAACCTAGGGTATGGGTTTCTGCTCTAACCTCATAAAGATGTCAATCTTATGGATCCGACTACGTTTTGAGGAAGTGATACAAGGTATCGACTCCTGTTATGGCAAAGTGCCATGAATCCGAAATGGATTCCATGTATAACAACTATTTTGGATACTAGTTGTTGTACCACAAGGCATTGTGCCTATGGTACATTAAACGTCTTCAAGGAAGACATACATGGAAGGCAACATACCAACGTGCAAACCTAAGGTTTTGACGGAAAGGTATCGTTATCAACATTGTGTTAATAACGGTTCAACCTTTTACTTGTTGCCATGGTAAATCCATTTTGAAGATGCTTGTTGATAACTGTATATTTCATTTATGAAATATGTCAGTTACAGATCAAAATCGCTTTCCTGAAAAGGAAACCTTTTGGAGAATGTTTATAACATTCTGACGATTTTGTATAACCGACAAACAAGGTTTGCGGGTTATTCGATCCATGTTTGGATTGATGCAAGCATAAGGTTCTTGGAACTGTCGTTTTGAAATAATCATAATGGTTTATGATTTAACTCAAAACGAAATAATTCTTGTGTATATAAGGAGGTTAGTGGGAGAGGGCACTGACAATGAAATTCCCATAAAACAATTGGTGAAAGCTTGGCTTTCATAGATATTCTTCATAAGAAATTCTCCGTAGAATTCTGGGGAGTAACAACCTTTATTCAAGGAATAAAGATCTACTGGGATAGATTTAGAGTTGGTAACACTCTCTGAGAAATTGTACATTTAAAATGTACTTGTATTGGTGTCTCATACGCTTTGAGCATATGGAGTCACAATCGGGTCAATCCAAGGGATAGTCACTGGATTGAAGATTAAGACATCTGTTAGTATCTGAGAGAACTAAAGATGTTGTCTTAAACTATGGAGATGGAGAACTTGAAGTGACTGGGATCACTACTGCAAGTTTCCAAACAATTAAAATACTACGGTACTATAAGTTTGAATAACAGGGACAGTGAGCTGGAAATCTTCCTAGCAAGATAACTGTTGCCGAATAAACAACAAATGCGGATTATTGCTGCAGCTGAGGCAGCAATAGAAGACCATCTGGGTCGAAAATAAATCTAATAAGATTAGATAAAGTTCTGTTAGCAGCTGAGCTAGGCGTCAGCATAGGCTAAGGAATTAAAGGTCTCATCGACGATCCAGAATATATACTTCTATCATCTGATTCGTTCGGATCATACATCGTGGCGATGTGATGATCGTGTAAATCGCGTCAGACGATAATTAAGCAAATCCGCTGACGAAAACCTTTCCTCAGCAATTTGAGCGAATTGTACATAGTTCGGGTGTTAGACACTCGAGTGACTGGCTATGTGCCAAGTGGGAGATTGTTGGATAATATGACCCATAGCGTCACTATTTGCACAGATCATTGTGTTGTTGTAGCAAATTAACTATGTAATAAGGAAATTGCACTCTCATCATTTGTGATTAGATCACCATAGATATATAAATGAAGAGAGGTCCCTATGATTAGTTCCTGGATTGAGATGATATGAGACAGTATCAGTCCACGAAGGATTAATCATTAAATATCCCTAGCCGTAGTATTATCGAGACTGGACATCGATAATGCGGAATAGGCTAGTATTGCACTTGTGCGCGTTGTGAGGGCACAACGGCATAGTTCTCATATATATAAGTATTGGATACTTGTGCAAGTGCGATAGGAGGTCGTGTTTCACACGATGGTACGGGAAACAGCTTCGCTCTGGATAGACCCTTCGGAATCCCATTGGTATTATGACTAGGTGTCTATGGGAGGCCGAAATCAAGGTAGGTGTGTATAGTCTTAACCTGAGACTTACATCGCTAATACTTACGACAATCGGTAAACTTTGGTTTTGGTGGTGGGGGATCTTAACTGGTTCTGTGTTCACCTCTTCTGGGTTTATCAGGAATCGTAGTGTATTGGATGTGATGTCAAGACGGAAGTGTCACTCCAGTCATAATGGAGATGATGTCACGCAGGATACGGTATTAGTGCTCTTAAGTGATGCGCATCCAATCGTGATATTATGACCAGGTCATGAATATCCGATTATAGAGACTAGTTACCAGACATCCGATATGTGTTTCGGACGGGGCAGACACTTATCCAGCCCCAGCCCTAGCACGTGATTATCCGATACTGGGCCGATATGCACAATACATTAGTATACTACGCTTGATACAGATCTAGATATTCTTTGATGATATGTCCGGAGAACTTGGGAGACTTGGTGCTTTGCTAGGAGTCGACCTTGTCTCGTAAATCGGTAGAACGTAGTACTTGGTACGTACGTGATTCGGATACTCCGACGACCGTATTTTACTGCAGATTATCCGGGGATCTCATGGGTCGCTTCCCCCGATAATCCACCGATGACGCACAACTCGCACTCTTGAATAATCTGGGATTATATACAGAAGAGAGAGAAAATTAATCTAGGATTAATAACGGAGATATTTTATCCGGGATAAAATGTCTCTAAAGAGAGAGAACGATAATTTGGAATTGATCGATAAATAATATATTCGATATATTAAACGAAATTAGATTTCGACGCAGAATTAAAATTAGATTTTAATTCGGGCAAACGAGTTAATTTAGAATTAATTCGTTAGCGACGTAAATAATAATTTCGCCAGGCGCAATTATTTATTTAAATTCGATTGAATTAACGTCGCGACGTAAGCTCGGTATTTCGGAAATATCGAACCCGAACGCGTGAGTGCACGTGGGCCCACTTTCATTTGGAAACGTGTGGGGCCCACATGACACATGTCATTTTATGCATTATTTTATTCTAATGCATTGCATGTTGATAGTGTACAATGCACTCAATGTTATTGCATGGAATTGAGTGTTTGACACTCTAAGCCATTGCATGTTTTGTGTCATAAATTTATTATTAATTTTAATAATATTATGGCATAAATATAAATTGATTTTTGGTAAATCATTTTTAACTTAACACAATTTTATCTCTCTCAAAATGCTCTCTTCTCTCACGCCCAAATGAAGGAATTGTTCACTGGTTTGGAACCAGAAATGGCGTGAACAAGGGAAGCCAAGAGTGGTTTCTCATGGTGAGAAATCAAGTGCTAGCACACTTTCAAGTCTTGCGAAGGTGGTAGGGAGGTTCGACCATGAGGCGGGACTCATCCGACGGAGTTTGGAGCTTCGTTTTGAGACCCGAAACTGCCAAGACAGTGAGCATGGACTGGTTGCAGTGGCGTGAGCAGGGCAGTACGTTTTTTGCCATGATTCGTCTTCAAATCGACATAACCGATCAATGTGAGTATTCCGCTACCTCCGTTGATGTATTCACGCATTATTTCATGTCTTGATTTGATCTTGGGACCTTAGAATAAACCAACAGGGGGCACTTTGGGAATTGGAATAAAAAAAAATTACTTTCACTTGAATAGTAACATGAATAATAATTTTTTTTATTTGTTTTGAATTCCAATTCGGCCAAACTCTTATTAGGGTTTTATAATCTCATTAAACCACTAAATTAGCTTTTATCACACATCAGATTCTTAATTAATTTGTTGTCTTTGGAGCACTATATAAACCCAAAGAATTCTTCAAAAACTTTTACACTAACCTTTCATATCTTGGGTTTATATAAGTGAGCAACTCTAATGTTTCAGAGTAAGCCACTGATTTGAGGATCCTTAACTCTAATTGACTAGAGGAACATCGAGTTAAAAGTTTTGAGGTATTTGCCTAGGCTACCACCTAGGGCTAAATACATGTGCATTCAAGGAGTAGTCTTGCCGTTGAGTTTTGGCTTTAGTGTGTACATCTTTGGAGGCCACACACTTCGGTGGCTATTTGGAACGTGGAAGAGCTTGCTGAGTTCGAGAAAAGCTTGTAGATTGGAGGGAGGACTGGATGAGTCTACGATTTAAGTAAGTTTGTTTATTTCTTTATTTATTTAGAGTTCTTATGATAGTTAGCATGTTTAGGTTTATGTTCTTTGCATGTTTTATAGTTTTTATGCTTAGAATATATAGTAACATGCCTAGGCTTGTAGAATAATAAAAACAAATGGGTCTTGGGCAAATGGAAAGTGGCATAATATTTTTAATTTTCTGCTGCGCAATCGCGGCTGCTTCCCAACAACAACATTCTTACCGATTTACAAGACATGGTTGGCTTCTAGCAAAGCACCGTACCTACCCAATTGTCCAGAAATATTCTTTTAAGAAATACATAATCTATACTAGGCATAATATTCTAAGTATTGCGTATTACGATCCAGTATCAGAATTCACATGCTCGGCCTGGGGCTGGAATTATGTCTCCCCCATACGAAGCATATATCAGATCACTAGCAACTAGTCACTTTAATCGGATAATCATGACCTTGTCATATTATCTCGATAGTTGGCAACATAATAGAGTACCAGTTATGTATCCCTGCGTGATCATCATCTCCATATGACTGAAGTGATACTTCCATCTTGACATCACACCCAATACACTACGATTCTCAATAAACCCAGAAGAGGCATACACAGAACCTGTTAAAGCCCCGGGTGACCAAAACCAAAGCGTATTGATTGTCGCAAGTATTAGCGATGCAAGTCTCAGTTTAAGACTAAATACACCTACCCTGATTCGGATTCCCATAGACACATAGTCATACTACCAATGGGATTCCGAGGGGTCTATCAAGAGCGAAGCTGTTTCCGTTCCATCGGTAAACAGAACCTCCTATTACACTTGCATGAGTATCCAATACCAAATATATGAGAACTATGTCGTTACACTTCCATAACGCGCACAAGTGTAATACTAGTCTATTTCGCATTATCGATGTCCAGTCTCAATAATATTATGACTATGGATATTTAATAGTTAAACCTTTAGTAGATTGATACTGTCTCATATATTATTAATCCGTAACTAATCATAAGGACTTTTATCATTTATATATTCAAGTAATCTAATTACAAAATGATAAAATGGCAATTTCCTATGTCCCATAGTTAATTTGTACAAAAACCACAATGTCTTTTACAAATAGTGATGCTATGGGTCATAATTGTCCAACACACAATATATCCCATGATCTGTATTGTTATCCAGAAACGTGAGATTCAATAGGTGCCTCGAGACGACTTTGCTTTCGTCCCCCTACGGATGACGTCCTTTTTGGGTCAATATCAAGTTTCGATTCCGAAATGATAGGAACTCTAGATATATCTGGTGATTTGACCTACCTTATGGCGACACTTCACTCGTTAAGTCAAGGGTTCCGAAATAATGGGTCATATTCACAAAGGAATGATTAAGTTGTTAATCAAAGCTTCATTGATAAAAATAACGGTAGTTGATTAATATAGGAATAATAATTATTTCAGATATATTAATTAATTGAGAATGTCTCAGTCTATCATGCGAATACTTGACCTACCCTACGGCATCACTTATTTATGGGATGATAGATAACCGTGGCATAGTAATTCTTTTAGGTTTCTATTTCATTATACATTAATCATGCATCATGTTTAATTTTATTCCTAAATGTTTGACAATTTTAATATATGACGAATGAATGTTGAATGCATATTTATTATTTTTCAACCATTGCATCTCTAATTATCTCAATTCTAAAACAACAAGAAAAATTAATCGGGGATAATTATGTTAAATGGAAAAGTGATATGAATGCTATTTTGGTCTGCGAAGACCTTAAATTTTCCTAATGGAGGAATGTCCTCCTGAGCCAGCACCAAATGCTGGCAGAGCTGCACGTAATGCCTATAATAATTGGATTAAAGCTGATGAGAAAGCCCATATCTATTTGATAACATCTATGTATGAGGTTCTTGCTACACAACATGAGCCTATGGCGACAACACCAATGATTATGCAGTCATTACAGAACATGTTTGGGAAACCTTCAGACCGGTAACAACGTGAGGAAATAGTCTCTGTATTGACCGCTAGAATGAAGGAAGACACATCAGTCCGAGACCATCTGTTAAGGATGATGTCTCGTCTTAATGTGGTTGAAACCCATGGTGCATGTATAAATGTGCAAAACAAGGTGACAATGATCATGGAAACCCTTCCGAAGAGTTTCCTGCAGTTTAAAAGCAAATATTATATGAATAAGTTGAGTTTTACATTGACTAAACTGCTAAATGGCTAATCAATTACGAGTCCATTATGAGTGGTCCTCGTAGGTCCAATGTCGTGGCAAATGTTGCCGAATCTTCTAAATCTGCAAAGAAGAAGAAGAAAGGAAATTGGAAGGCAATGTTCAAACCAATGAAAAAATAACAACAAATGCTTTAAATGAACCAACGCCAAAGGAAAATGTTTCCATTGTGAACAACAAGGGCATTGGAAAAGCAATTGTCTGAAATACCTTACCGAGCTTAAAGAGAAGAAGAATATAGGTAAATACGATTTACTTGTCATTGAGTCTCTTTTGGTGGAGGATGATAAATCCATATGGATTGTTGATTCTGGTGCCACTAACCATGTTTTTTGTTATTTACAGCTACTTGACTCATGGAGGGACCTTGCTGAAGGTAGCTTTACCATGAGAGTTGGGACATGAGATGTTGTTTCAGCAAAAGTAGCGGGAGTTTCAAATTTAAATTTCAATTAAGAGTTATTTATGTTTGAATGGTGTGCTATATATTCCTGATTTTCACAGGAATTTGATTTCTGTAACAAAACTAATGGAATGTGGTTTTTATATTTCATTTAATAAAAAGTCAGTTATTATTAGTAGAAATAGATTAAATATATACACTGGAAACTCCGAAAATAATTTATATGTATTAATGCTGTTAATACATGAATCACTACTTAATACTGAAATATTTAAGATTGAAAGATCTAAAACTAAATGGCAAAAGATTTCTCCTGATGATACCTATTTATGGCACCATAGACTTGGTCACATTAACCTTGACAGGATAGATAGAATAATTAAGAACAAAGTTTTAAATCATTTAAGACTCGGTACTTTACCTGTCTGTGAATCCTGTCTAGAAGGCAAATTGACTAAGAGACCTTTTACTAGAGAATGGATAAGAGCCAAAGAAACACTTGAGCTAATACATTCGGATATTTACAGACCGATGAATGTAAAAGCCCGAGGTGGTTATGAATACTTCGTCACTTTCATTGACGATTATTCCAGATATGGGTATGTTTACCTAATGCAGCACATGTCAGATACAGTTGAAAATTTCAAAGAGTATCGTGCTGAGGTTGAGAACCAGTTAGGTAAAAGCATCAAAATTCTACGATCAGATCGTGAAGGAGAATATCTTGATAGAGATTTCAAGGAATTCTTAGTTGAGCATGGAATTGTTTCACATCTCACAGCACCTGGAACACCACAACAAAATGGTGTTTCATAAAGGTGAAATCACCCTACTAGACATGATGAGATCAATATACATTCATAAGAGAGTTCAAACCTCGAAGTAAAGTGTTACTTGAGGAGTTACTTGTTGGTACGACCAGTACACCATTGTCAAATGTTGACAAAGACATAACACCTTCTATATCTGAAAGTCAGATGCAAGTTTATCAGGATACCATACCACCTAGACGTAGTAGAAGGGTTGTGAGACAACTTGAACGCTATCTAGGAAATAGGGAGGTGCAAGTTTTTGCATCTTGTGATGGTATAGATGATCCATTGACCTATTGTAGTGCAATGGAAGATACTGATAAAGAGGAATGACTCAAAACCATGACCCTCGATATGGAGTCTATGTAGTTTAACTCAGTCTAGGAACTTGTAGACCAACTTGATGGGGGTAAAACCCATAGGTTGCAAGTGGATCTACAAGAGAAAAAGAGGAATAGTTAGGAAAGTACAGACATTCAAGGATAGGCTAGTGGCAAAGGGTTATACCCAGAAAGAGAGAGTTGACTATTGTAGACATTGCATTTTTGCATGAGCCTGATGATGAGCCTCATATGGAGGCACTACTTGAAAGGTTGTGGAAGCTGGGAAAAATGAATGCTGGAAGGAAGGAAAACCTCCAAAATTAGCACCTCAACTGATTCTACTCACTAGCCAGCCTCAACTCACTTAGTCAGTTTTTGTTTCAAACCTATGCCTCGGCCCATCAACCCAGCCTCGGCCCAAATCCATCCACATTCCCAAAGCCCATGAGCCCACGCCGAACACCACATAATCGGCCCATGAACCCATGCAATCCATCCAAAACCCCATGCAATCAATATGTCCAATTCCCATTATCAACACTTTCCAATTTAACAAGATTTGGATCACATCCTTGCCAAATTAACAAGATTTGAAATCACCTATCAAAAAATTTAGAGGATTTTATTCCCAAAATAAATTGACAATATATCTCTCAAATTAACATGTTTGTTTCCCTATTTGGAGATCCTTTCAAAACATAATAAAATGGACACTTTTTCATCATTAAATGGAGGCCTCTCTTCTTCACCTAGGACGACAATAACAAACCCTTAACTCTCTTCTTCATCTTGATCAACCATAACCGAAACCAAACACCAAAAAAACTGAACAGAAGCAACAAGAAAGCCGAAGAACAATAAGCCACCAAAAACAACCAATCACTGAGACAGTATACCAATCACCGAAACAGCAACCAATAACCAAAAACAAAAACAACCAAACCAGCCAACAACCCATCACCGAGACCACCAAAAAGAAAACAAAGCACCATCGAAAGAAAAAATAGCCAAGAAGAAAACAGAAAAAAACCAAGAATAAAACAGCAAAAAAAATAGAGAAGAAAACAACAAAAAATTTGAGAAGAAAATAGTAAAAAAGCGAGAAGAAAACAACCAAAACAGCCCCCAAAAACAACACCAAAAAGTAGCCAAAACAACCAAAAACAGCAGCCAAAAAATAACCTGAACCATCGAAAAAACAACCAGAAACAGCAAACCTGAACCACCGAAAAAACAACCAGAAAACAGTGAGTAGAAACTGAATAAACAACCAGAAAATAGTGAGCAAAAACCGAGAAAACAGTGAGCATAAACAGCAAAATAGTGAGCAGAAGCAGCGAACAAACGATCCTTCCTGCGACAACCTAACGCACTTTCGAGAAAGTAAATTAAAAGGTAAGACCTGAGGGCACCTTTACCATGTTTATTTTATAGTTTCGGACGCTGCATGCCTGCTGGACGTGAAATATGTCCAGCCGGGTATGCGAAGTCCTACATCAAAGACGACCAAATTTCTGGTCACATTCTTTTCTTTCTTTCGGATTTTGTTATTTAATTTTTTTATCTATATAGTGCTATTTTTTTTTTCTATTTATTCTCTTTTATTGTCATTTTATTATTTCGCCTTTATTTTGTTCATGTTTTTCATGTTGATAATTATATCCATATGCATGGTTATATTTTTATGTCTGTTTACACTACATTGATGATTATGTATGTTATTATCTCTTGCTATATATCAGATGGAAACCCATACAGAAATTTCGTAGTCGAATCCGAATGGACGGTAGTGCGGTTTGTACTTGGGATACAACTCCACGTGCCACTCAGGAAATATTCATATATACGTGACTAACCCCACTTTTTGTTTGCTATTTATTTATTGGCACTTTTTCTACTTTTGATTGTTTATTATAATTTTCATTATTGCATTTCTCAATTTAATATGCCTTTGGAACTATGTTATTGTGATTTTTAATATTTATGGGTGTGCAAATTTGTGTTTATTTGAATTACCTTGCATGAACTGCATAAGACTTGGCTTTACCATTGTGTGAACCCGTCCATTATACTGGCATAAGTAAGCGACCATTTCGAATCCAACGGTTTGAGGTCTTCCCTTGCGAGGGGTGAGTACGACCTTAAATATTTTCTCAGTTCATAGTGGGTGGTGACTCATTTATTCTCCAATTTAGTCCCCCATGGGCTACTCCGTACTCTCTACAGGCTGCGAGCCCAATAGTGTCGTGGTCGCCAAACATCATAGGCATACCGGTAAACCTCGCTTCGCTCCTACAGATGGCGACTCCACTGGGGATAGAGAATCGGCCCCGAAATAATGCCTTGTAGTGTCCGTGGCTTTGGCTTTGGTTAACCAAGTCTCATATAGTTTGTATACCCTTCTTACCTCCGATGGCGTCATGTATCGTGAAGTCCCTTTCACTCAAGGTGGTGGATCGTTATGTGATGATAACCATCATTAATTTGCATGTACCATAGGGTATAAAAAAGGCGCGCTCACTTAGTCGCCCGAACCCTTGAGTGGGGAGACCTAGTTGTGGGCAACCCTTCACCGATGAGAGCCTTTATCCATACTATTGTAAGCTCATACGAACCATAGTTATGTGTCATATGGAAGCTACCCCCATGCTTGTGTTTTGGACCATTATCATTTGGATCCATTTGGGCTTCTCGTCATAGGATACGAACTTGTTGGGCCACTTAAACTGAGACGAGTTTGTATCTTATGATGATTGGGCCAAAAGTTTTCAAAATGACGATGGGCCACCTTGTGTTTGGGCCCCCTATCATTTGAAGTTATTTAGCCACCTTATCGCAAAAGTGTAAACCTGTTGGGCCTTTTAAACTGGGACAAGTTTGCACCTCGCGATAATCTGATTGAACGCTTTAAAATGATAACTGGCCAACTTGTATGAAAACCTTGATGGGCTTAGAAGGTCCAAACATGATCCGAATATGCCAGATGCATGACTCTGATATCCGCACTGGCTTTCAGCTAGGAAGGGTACGCCTTGTTATGGCATATTTGTATACTTTTGGATATCTCCAAGTCCGTCCCCACCACAACCGTGATTATCGAGGGCCCAATTCGTCGTTTCTAGACAATGGCACGATCCCCATTATAGGCTTAGTCAATATTGTAAATTGGTGGTCTTTGTCTTTACTGATGAAGAGGGACTGAGGTA